>JAZGTK010007665.1:5454-19119 GCA_036877625.1 Ambastaia sidthimunki
GTTTCTAGTTTCAGATTTGTCCTCCCATATATTAAAAATGTATTATTTCCCTGCAGTATGGCTGTATTATAGTCTAAGCCCATCCTCATCTTTTTTGTTTTATCCTCTATTACTCTGTGATGTCTTTCGCCTCAACAGTAATCAGCATTTGGCCTGGAGCAGTGTGTGTGTTTAGATGTATTTGTGTGTGTGTGGGTGAGCCTGTGTTCAGCAATCCATTGACTCCTTATTCGGCATTCTTTGGAGCAGGAAGTTGGTTGTGACTTAAGAGTGATGTCACAGGAAGGAGGAGATTGGATTTTCACATTTTGAAGACAGAAAATGAGAGCGAGTGAGAATGAGGAAATGAAAGAGAATCTATTGCGAGATGTTTGTGGTTTATTAAAGACAACATTTACTAAACGAGTGTTTGTTCAACTTCAAAACACTTTGTCAATAGGTTTTATTGAAACTAACATTTTCAAATGTTTTCTTTAATTATTGTTTATTATTAGTATAACTTTTTTTTAATTTACTATAGTTATTTACATTTGCTACATTACAAAAGCCTAATGTAAAATTTTACCGTTTTGTTCCAGACCCAGATCTCAAAATATCAGTTTGACATAAACAAACTTTTTCAACATGATGTGTGAAAATGATTGTGTGAAAATGACATGTGCCTGTTTATTCTCTTTTGAATACTTCAGCAGTATGGTGTTAGTTATATATGTGTGCACGTACATGAAATTAAATCATTTAACAAGCTTGTAGAAATGTAGACGTGACAGCAGAGCAGCAATAGCATTACATTTGATGAACCTCCTGTTTGTGTCTGATTCATTTCTCCAGAGACACAATAAACAGCAGCCACATGCGAACACACTGAGTAACAATGGCCTGATGATGTCACTGTGCACAAACCTATGCTTGATGATGTTTACATTTGCTTGTGACTGTCAAGTCACGGCTATAAAAAAATCTCAGTTGTAGCTATAAAGCATGATATGTCAGGATACACTATGCCAGGTTCGACATTGAAATAGCTCTTATATTGTCGGGTAAAACCATATTACTAATAAATTGAACTGTCAAAAGAACAGGTTTTGTGTGTGCTTGTATTTGATGTATAGGAATGTTAAACAGTTAGTTTTAAATATAAAATATAAAAAATTGGATAGTTTAAAGTTTCCAGTAGCAGCTCTCTCACCAGAGTGGCGGATTTCTGAACACTTCCTGTCTTTGTCCACCTCCATTGTTAGTATTCACCGGGCTTGTTTAAATTGGACAGATGTGTCCTCCTACCTCACACATTGCTAAGCAAACTTCAAACTTCTCTTCATTCATCATGTCCCAGTCTCTTCCACCTCTCTTTGTCATCATTTTCTTGCTGCCCAATTATTTCTTGTTTCTGAATCCCTCTGTTTTACCTTTTCTGTTTTGCAGTTTTGAGGTGAATGTTATTGAAATTGAAACTGTAAATTATCTTGACGACTTTCTTTGTCTCTTATTTGTATGCACAGTGAGTCAAGTATTTGTCAGGCCCGGGCCACCGTGATGATCTATGATGATGGCAATAAGAAGTGGATCCCAGCAGGTACTGGCCCCCAGGCTTTCAGCAGGGTCCAAATATACCACAACCCAGCCAACAACGCCTTCAGAGTGGTGGGACGCAAGATGCAAACAGACCAGCAGGTGAGCTAGCCAACATCTGACAGATATCATGCCTGGTTGCCGACAAACCTTTTTATTAAGAAGTGTTTTTTAATTAAGAAGTAATAGTGTATTGACTTATTATACACTATTAATTTTATTAATTTTAGCCTTTGCCACAAGCCTCAAAGCTAAAAATATGTTTTTCAAAAATTCAGTAATTCTCTTGTTTCATAATCACCATTATGAAACAAGTACCAACTGCATTTAAACACTGTTCGTCCAAACCTATAGTATATTTTTCAAAAGGAGATATTTTACCTCAACATACTGATCGATATTATGTCAAGATCTGATGTTTTAGTTAGGATTTTCACAAATATTTTTTGAAAAAAAGAGATGACCAGCATTCAGAAATTGTCTGTGAGAAAGCAAAATCTGTTCTAGCGTTAGGTCAGCACACACTTAATTTTTTTCCATTTGACCAAAACGCAAACAGAAGCAGAGACAACCAAAACTTAGCAAAATATCACATATTACAGTGGCTGGCATGCTCCAAAAAAGCATATGTACACTATATTCTAAGCTTTTTACACGCGCACAATAATTGTAAGGGAAAGAAATGTCAAAAAATTTGACTACAATTTAAGCATCTCTTGAATTTCAACATATGGGTTTTGAATGACGTGATTGTAACAACAGAATCATGATAACAAAATCTTCTGGTTTTTATTATTTATTTCTTCAAATAACAGTATGAAGTCTCTCTGCACCACAGTTCACAGTCAGTCCATCACCTGCATCTCTATATGCTGAGTTCAGTCTGTCCCCCTTCCTCTATACACTCAGACACAACTAATCCCCAGAGGCCACTCCTAAAGTGGATACTGTTTCCTGTGAGATAGTTAAAAAGACCAATCATTTCCTGTGCCAGTTAGCCCCTCCTCCCTCCATTCCCATGATTGTTACTCTTTGCTGTCCATCTATCTGCTCAAACTCAATTGTGTTTGTCTGACTGACTTCTGCCACTTTCAACACAACTCCTCATCTGTCTGGGTATGTGTACTTTAACAGTGAAACATCTATGTGGCAGTCATAGTAAAGTTTTGGACTTTTTTCTCCTCCCCTTTCTTCCTCCCTCCCCCCGCTGCTTTCTGGAATTCAGGGCTGCAATACAAACAGAAATTGAGCCATCAGCACATTCACTAAGGGCAAACATTTAAGCCTGGAACACACCAAGTTGACTGTCAGTCATTGGGCAGTTTTTGAGTTCAAGCTGATAACTTTAGTTTGTTCCGCATCGTCGGCTAAAGTTGCTCCCCTTCGGCTTTTTTTTGGCTGATTCAGTATGTTAAATTGGCGGAGGAGCTTGTCAGTGAGTCGGATCAATCTGATTGGCTGTTCGGCTTAGCGAACCAGTGCACAAGAAAAAAAACGGATGTGATGCAGCCAGCCAATGATGAAGTCAAGAGGGAACACACAGAATACTCTTCATTTTTTTGCATTTCTCTTTTCAATATGTGCATTTTTAAAAAGATATGGCTGTCTGGAATGAGCGAGATTTGTGTAAAACTGGTAGGCAAGCGAGTGTTTGTTTATGTTTTGTATTGCAGTCAGTAGTTCTTCAGGTTTCACATTGTGAGTAAAGAATACAGACTGCCGTCTGCTGGTATGGAGCGTTATTTATAGATGTAGAACAGACATGATTCATGGATGTTGACCATCAGATTGATATGTGAGCCGGCCCCATCAATGCTGGTTCGTCTGGGTTGGTTTGGTGTGTTCCAAGCTTTAGACATACACGCAGACTCCACAGAGGGGAAGCCCCCTGCTGGATGATTTGTGTAACAAAAATTCTTGTCTGCTAAAATGTACTAATTAGTTTGCAAATCTGCTTGTCACTTTAAGGGTGAATTATTTCAAAGAGAAGTAGAAGCAAATCTTTTGGTGCTTTCAAATGTATGTGAGGTAATGATAAAAAAAGGTTTCTCAAAGCAGCTTTGTATTTATGTTGGTTGCAGTTGTTTTTAAAAACCTTTTGTGGTATTTTTAGCAAAATATTTACTGTAATAAATGCAAAGTAAAGTAACCTGAACATGTCTGCTGCACTACCACCTAATCTTTTAAAAAAATGATTATGCCAGTCTGTATGAACACACAGTGCAGTATGTAGGTGCAGTTTTCACAATGTATATCTTGACTCTGTTTTATTTGACTTCTCTTGCACAGGTGGTGATAAACTGTCCAATAGTAAAGGGGTTAAAATATAATCAAGCCACGCCCAATTTCCACCAGTGGCGGGACGCTCGGCAAGTTTGGGGTCTGAATTTTGGCAGCAAAGAAGATGCGGCATTGTTTGCCAATGGCATGTTACATGCCCTTGATGTCCTTAACTCCATACCTGATGGAGGTGACAAATACACACGTTTTCACACCAATGAGCTGAATTGTTCATGTATAATGAATTAAACTGTCATGTTTTAAGGTTACTCTACACGGCCTGTGTCAAATGGACCCTCCCCTGAGGAGCTGGAGCAGCAGAGAAGGTACAAGATTATTTTCTGTTATTATTAGATTTTTTTCTGTTAACTTGTGATATCATGTGAACCACTTGAACCAGTGTTTCCTTGTGTCACTCCTTGACCTCATTTACACACACACACACACACACACACACACTCTCTTTTTCTCTTTGCTGGTAATAACGCTCAAGTCTTCAGCTTTCTCAGCGTATGAGATGATGGGGTGAAAGTCTGGGTCAGGACTTATGACATCTATATCCTCATCCTTTCCTCATCCTGTCTCTCTCTGATGTTTTTTAACTTAAATCTCTTGTTGATAGGATAATTACTGTATCTGTATATGATTTACTTTCCTTCATGTTATTTCAAATCCATATGATTTCCTTCATTCTGTGATGCACGAAAGGAGAAGGTTCACGCTGCCTGTTTTTATACAATGGTGGGTAAGTGCTGCGAAGCTCCTAAAATGACAAAAATATCCCATGAAGTATTCCAGTTTTCTGAGGCCATACGATAGCTTTGTTTAAATAAAAGGCATTTGTAGACCCTTTATGACATGCAGGGCTGTCGCTTAAATTTACACGGTGCAGGACATGTTGTGTGAATGGGCCATCTCTCCCCCGGGACCAATAAAAGATCATGGTGGGCTATCCTTGTCCCAGGACTAGAGATAGTGTTCCCAGTTGTGTTCCCCTGACAGTTTTGAGATCTACGGCTTCTCAAATCAGCAGAGACTCACAATTGTTTGTAGTTTATTGGTATAAACACGACTTGTTTTATTTAGCCTTTAGTCAGTTATTTTGCCACTGGAATTTGACAAATCCAAATGAAGGCTGAGTTGATTTCCTGTAGAATGTAAACACTGTGGCTCCATAGCCACAGTGTTAAATTTGGATCAGGCTTTTTGTTTGGCCCAATCAATGATATTAATGGTTGAAGTTGAAGGAGTGGTAGAAGTGTTTCAGAAACCTATTTGTAAACTATCACTTTTGTTTTTAACAAAGTTATGTTGTGTGATGCATGTTGTTGTACGGTTATTATTTGCAATCATTCCAATCGTGTACTGAACATAGTACTCCATTTCTACACTTTTTCCTGCTAGCAGTGGAAAACTACTTTCTTTCCAAGCCAAATACCAGAACATTCTCTCTCTCTCTCTCTCGCTCTCTATCTCTCTCTCTCTCTCTCTCTCGCTTTCTCTCTCTGCTGTTATGGTTACTTTGATAAAAGTCTTTAATTGGAGCCTGTTGACTCATGTCTTGACTTGACTGAAATGTTTTGAATGATTTACTGGTAGACTTGACTTAACATGAAACTTGATGTGGCAGTCTTGTAAGTGTAATTTCATGTGTGTATGTTTAAGTGCTTTTGTAAGTGCGCATGCATATTTCAAACTATGGCTGCATAAGTCATAGAATTAAAATCATGGCATGGCCTCAATAAACTGCAAAAGTTTGCAGTTTCATTCAGCTGTAAGCTATAAGATCTGTGTGGTTTGCAAACTTTGGAGTAAAGGCATGGGACTCTTATCACAAATGTTTGTTGCTTATAAAGGGCTGTTAGGTGTGTAGCCCAAACTTGTGGGGTGAAAGGTTGGAAGGGTTGTAGGGGCCAAAAATCTGATTCTCTTTACTGTAACTAACAGAAGTTCACATGCCATGATCTCACAAATACACAATTGTTTCACAATAAAAAAAAAGCCACAATTAAATTCCTTTCTTAGAATGGTAAGTTTTACAGATGAGTCTTACTAAAAGTTTCAGACAACCACTAACCTCGCAGATTGGGAATAAGATGCCTGGGTTTACCACACCACATACTTGGTTTTTTTTTGGTTACATCATCACCATGAAAACTAGATGGAAAAACACCTATGACTGACATTCCTCAAAAACCTTTTGCTTTAATAGACAAATCTGCTTGGTTACAAATATTGTCGGCACATTTGTCAAACTCAGTTTGAACATGTCAAAAGACACTTTCCTAGTTTCCCACCTTGGGTGTTTTAAAGCAGTTTGGAAAATTTAACCCTTTGAAAGATGTCTAGATCTGTAGGTTATTTTAAAGATGTTATTAAGATCTTTTGTGTTATTAAGACCCCTGTGTTCTGTTTATCTCTGTCTCGATCTCTGTAGTTGTTTTTCAATGCAAGAACATGTCTTGTGTCAACACATCACTTTCTGTTGGCATCAGTGTATAACTTACAAACTTTGGCATCAGTGTATGACAGTGTATAAACTAACTGCTTTGTAATAAGAATTTAGCCGCCTTAATGACTAATCTTTGCAGATTGGAACAACAGCGGCTGGAGCAGCAGGAGAGAGAGAGACAGGAGAGAGAACGACAAGAAAGAGAAAGACAAGAGAGAGAGCGTCAGGAAAGAGAATGGCAAGCAGCCACAGGTCAGTACATCACTTGCCTCCATAAAGCGACAGTTCACTAAAAAAAAAAAACAATTTATTCACCCTAATGTTGTTTCAAACCTGTGAAGGGTTCTGCTGGTCTAATTGTAAGATCATTGCCGGTCTTTCTTAATAGTGATTGGCCTATATATTTTCTAAATAATTTCACAATGAAAACTACTTTTGTTTACAAAAATGTAAAAGTGCATAAAGAATATCTGATTAATAATAATAACTGGGCTTTACATATATTTGCTTCATCAATCATTTCTGTAACACATTTAATCTCATTTAAGCATGAATGGCAGCTGTTTAAAAAGTTGATTTGGGCAAAAATACACAAGATTGATTTGATTAAAGACAAGTTAATTTAACTGTGAAAGCTGCTGTTTGCTGTTAAAACAGTTGTTTCATTGTTGGGAATTAAGGAGCATAGCAGTATGTTTCCAGAGGTAAAAATTCCCTTTATTTTCCACATTTATTTCCACAAATTAATTATTAATGATAAGGTATAAACCTTTTAAGACAGTGAAATAACTTTTTTTAAAAGCCATAAGTCTTTTGTGATTTCAACTATTTTTTAAAACTTGTTTATTAGCCACATTCATGTGAAGAACTACACTACCCATAATCCTGAAGAAAGAAAATTCTATTAGGATTACAATTTGTACAGGGTGACATGGTCACATTTGTTGTGACATAGAATGCAGCCTACAGGATATTCATTGACACAATACAGTCTGTAGCCTCATACTGTAACCTTAACCATCACAACAAAGTGTCTAAACCTTACCCTTGTTTTTATACACACACCTATACACATGCATACAAATATGGATATATACATATTTTCAACTTGTTTTAAAACATTAAAAACATCAGTGTCTCTGCTCTGCTTTAATCGTGTTCTGTTGTTCTTTAGTCATTCCTCCAGCACCACCTTTGGCCGCTGCAGGTCCTCCACCTCCCCCTGGACCTCCACCTCCCCCTGGACCACCTCCATGTGGACCTCCCCCTCCACCTGGGCCTCCCCCTTCAGGAGGAGGAGGCGCTCCACCTCCACCTGCTCCTCCTCTGCCCTCTTCTGGAGGAGGCGGGGATGGAGGACCGGCAGGTGGTGGTCTCGCTGCAGCCCTGGCAGGAGCCAAACTCCGCAAAGTGCCTAAGGTGAGAAAATGACAGATATATACATATACATATACAAAGACAAAATTACATTAATAAAACCATTCACATTATCAAAACATGGATCCTGATCTGCCATTACTGTTCGCAAACACTCTCATGCTGACGGATGGTTGTGCTGCTCCCTGCAGGATGATGGTGGCAGTGCAGGTGCAGGAGGTGGCAGTGTTGCAGGAGGTGGCAGTGTTGCAGCCAGCGTTGCAGCAGCTCCCAAGGCAGACAGCAGTCGCAGCAGTGTGTCGGGGCCCAGTGGAGGAGGAGGCCTGATGGGCGAGATGAGCGCAATACTCGCACGACGGTCAGCAGAAGTTCAACAACATAAATCATGTTGTGTGCCTTAAAAAAAGACCACAAAGTTGCTGTTGATTATCACTCATTATAATTTTGGCTTATCACTCAATAAACTCGTAAAAGGTGTTTACAGTAACACACATTTATTGTCTGTAGGGCAAGCGTGCTGAAAGGTTTAAAGGCAGAAAGATAAATCTTAAATTTTTGTTAAAGCAGTTAGAATAAATGTTTAGTAAAAACTTTGTGTTAATACTAAATGACTAAACTAGGTTATTGACATAGGACTTCTGTGGAAATTTCTGTAGGTGGAGTTTTAGACTCCTTCCACTCCTCCCAGTACTTTAGGTAGTTGGAATCATTCTCATCTTCATTTTTATTTTAGTAATTTCTAGAATACAATACAAAGTATTGTCATGAGTTGAAACATTGGATAACTGCACAGTATTATGCTAACACATGTAATGTTTTAGTATTATGATTATACTTTTCAAAACTTTGCTACCTGCTTGCCTGCTAGGCTTTTATTGCAAATGTATTTCTGTGAGTGTATTTGCCATTTATTTTACAAACAGTGAGTGAAAAACTGTAATACAGATGCTGGTAGAAATTCAATAGAAAATATCTGTAAATAGTCATATTTCTTTAATTAGTTTGTATGTGTAAATGTTACATAATGACAGATTGTTTGTCTAAACAGGAGAAAAGCAGCAGATAAAGGGGAGAAGCCTCCTCCTAAAGCAGAAGAGCCCAATAATGTAAGAGCAACTGCACTCTTATAATTGTCATTATATTTCATTAAAAAACTAATTTGGAATGAATAGTTATAAGTACATTTACTGTACATTGACTCATATTTGAAGTGCTTGCAAAGGTGTAAAAACTGTTTTGAGGACATTTTATCAAACAGCTTATCAAGAACAGACATGATAATATATGCCTGTATTACTTTAAGTGCACGTGTTACAATTGAGTTGCAGTACAGTACAGTCAGCAGTATTACTGAATGCTAAAGAAACCATCTTTCTCTCATTCCTCTCTCTCTCTCTGACTCTGTCTGGTTTTAACCTTTGCCTGTCGATCTTCAGGATGAATCTGACACGCAGGGACCCGGCGGTAAGATCGTGTGCATTTGTGATTGACGTGTGATATCTAGATGCCTGTTGCAGTCACTTCTCATTATCTGTAATGGTTTTATTTGCAGAGTTCAGGAGACCGTGGGAAAAATCAGCCACTATGCCCAGGTAAACACACAACACTAAATCTGAAACTTCTGCATTTTCGCAGCTCAGAATAACGTTGTGGTTTCGGATTTTGACTTTAACTCCAGCTTTTGAAAGTGATTGTGTGTAGGGCCGTGTAGTTTAAAGTGAAGTGTATATATACAGTACATGTTTCAAACAGGACTAATTCAGCACCCAGAGGTCTGGATTCCCCCTCGTCCTCATCTCTCAGGTACCTTTGCTCCAGTGGCTTTTCATTTGGTTATGGTCTAACTCTCTAAACGTCCCCAGTCCTCTGCTTTTAATCACACTCGCGCACACACACACACACACACATACATCTACCTAAATATATAAGGAATAATCCATTTGAGGCTTAAGAATACCCCATACTTGTTGTAAAATTATTGTAAAACTTTGTAAAACAGCATTTTAATAACAGCAATTTCAGACAATTTAATAAATACATTTATTAATATTAATGTTTAATATTACTATATTATATATCTACTAAATTATCTTTATCATTACATTTATGATTTTAGAGAAACTCTCCACTACAAATGGGGACATTCTAAACTAAAATAAAGTAAATTGGGTTTAGGAGAGGTGCTGTGTAAATGAAAATGACTTTTGGTTCAAGGATATTAGAGTTTTGTAAAGTTCTATGTACTCTTTCCTGCAATTTTGTTTCCAAAATATAGATTATGTGTGTGGCAAGTGCTTAAAAACTTAGCCAGTTCAGGGAAGCTGTGAGGTTCTTATTTTGTTTGCCATTGTTTGTGCTGGGTTTTTTTTTATCTTTAAGCTCTTCACAAAGCTATGAAAAAAACTTTGGCTTTCTGTAGTGTTTGTTGGTCTGTATAACACTTTTACAATATTACCTTTTTTATATTTATTCATTTTTCAAGGTTTAAGGTATGGCTTGGTGTTCTTCATTCTGTTGCAGTTCTCTTGTTGTCCACAGGGAGCACTGTTACTCAGTTTATTCTTCCCTTTTTAAACTGTGGACAAGCACATCAAAGCTCTCTCAATCTATGGCTTACATCCTAAAACCCCAAACAGTACTCTCACTGACACTGACATGTGCTTTTTCCCTTAAGGAGTTAGTTCCTTAACAGTGCATTTACAAACCCAGATGATATACATCTGACGTTTTGAAGTGTGTGTGTGTGTGTGTGTGTGTGTGTGTGTGTGTGTGTGTGTGTGTGTGTGTGTGTGTGTGTGTGTGTACACTTCAAAACTGAAGCCATAGAAGTACAAAAGACTGATGTTGCTTGATCTCATAGCTTTACAGGTACAGTTTAGACATTAAACGACTATGCTGACGGGGTCTGTTGTGGTAATGGTTATTTTGTGTTGTTTTACTGGCTTTTGAAATGGTGTGCAGAAGATTGCTTTTCCTCTTTCTTTTTTATTCTCCTTCCCTTTATTTCTCATTTCCCTTTGTCATTTCACTTAATAACCTCTTGTGTTCCTGTCATCTCAGGATGAAACCTGTTAGCCAATCAGCAGAGGTCGAGAGTGGAGAAGGAGGAGAGTCAGAGATGGAACGAATTAAACAGGTCAGAAATGAAAACAGAAGTTGATAACAAATGAAACACATTACCGTGACTGTCATTTCACTAAAAGTTATGCGTTCAAGAAATAATGTGTGTGAGGCTGAGCAATATTGTGAATATAATCGTAGCTAAAAGTTGCTAGATATGTCACAGATGTCCTTCTAGACATTATTAGGTCTGTAGTGACCAATCAGCATCCAGGACCAGGTTGTGTTTTGAAGTTTCAGTACGAATCTGTTTATATATCTGTCACTGATCTTTTAGGAACTGTTAGAGGAAGTGAGAAAAGAACTTCAGAAAGTTAAATATGAAATCATTGGAGGTAAGAACTTACTAATTTTGACACTAAGTGCTAAAACTTATCCTTGCGTCGTTCCAGCCCAGTATTACTTTCTTCCACTAAACTGTACAGTTATTTATATTCCTAAACTCAAAAACTATACTCACTTGTATAGAAAACAGAAGCACGGTCTTTATGCTTAACATCACATTTTATGTTTCACGTCATAAAATAATACTGTGTTGGAATGAAAAAGCTAAGACTTTAGTTTGTGGGTGAATTATTTCTTTATGAACTTAGTTTTGCCTTTGTACTAAGAGCCTTTGCTCTTAGTATCAGCTCTGTTTGAAGTAAATAGAAGGTTTTCAACCTTTTTTGTGAATTTTCTCCTACAGCTTTTATTCAGGAGTTACAGAAACGAGGATCAACATAGTGCCACAGAAACTGATGGGATCTTCTCCTGAGTCACCCAGGGAAACACATTCACATGTACCCAGAGACTTACCCTTAATCATTACCATTCAACCCAACATGAGTTTTGTTGTACTTTGCTTTATCTATGCCATTGTTTTGTCCTATATCTTCATCCCTTGTTTCTTTCTTTCCTCATTTAGTCTGATTTCATGCTCGACACACACACATCTCCATTCATTAAACAAACACACGTTTCCTGTAATCCACAGTTACATACAGCCAAAACATCATCACAGTGAACTCCGTAATTGTCTAACATTATTTGTATTCAGGGAGTATGATCATATCACTTATTCCAGTGACTGTAATGGCCATATGCAAATCTCTGTATGAGAGGACAGCAAGCAATGAGATGGACGGTCCATCAAACATACTTCCTGTGACCAGACCATCATCTCAGGTCCTAGTCTTTGTGTTTTGTGTGTGACTGCATGTTTTTGTTTATGTTCTTGAAAGTATATGGTCTGGCTACCACTATCGGTGGTTCAAAACAGCAGCTGCCAAAAGCTTCAGCCATTATCTGAGATATGTTTTCAGTCTTGGTGTTGAGATATGAAATATTACAGTGGCCATGATCCTTTTTGTGTCTTTTTGGCCACACCAAACTGCCTTGGAAAATACATATGAATTAAAAATATATATTAGGTATATATTTGTTTGAGGGAAAATGATAGAAGACTTGAGATAATGTTTCTATTTTAATTGAAATGATTGGTAAATGGGGACTTATTGTGATTACAATGTTTTCTTTTCAGAGATTATTTTGGGTTTTCTGTTTTTTTCTTTTTCTGTAGAATAAAAATTTTACACTGAAATATAAAGAAAATTGCATAGAGACACTGGATTAGATGCCTTTATAGTCAAATACAGCTGCTTCTTCTACTGCACTCTTGTCTGTTGTATTTTTTCCATTGTGCAACCATACATCACGGGACAATTTTAACTTTTATAGCCATTATAGCCATTGCAGCCATATTTGGATTATTTCATTATTATCATTTATTTTGGATTATTTTGTTCAAGGTTTGATATTTATTGTTGTGTTGTGCCAGCTAGAAAACAAGCTTGCACCTAAATAAAATTTTATGCAGCATATTCATCTAGTACTTATGACATTAAAACTATCCCTGAGTAAAAAGTCCTGTGTTGAGGGAAAACATGTTTGTAACACATTTATTGTCCTCCACATATACTGGGCAAAATAAAAATAATCGTGTTATGAAATCCAGGAAACAATTTCTTTGACTATATAAATGTTTTGCAGCATGTCTGAGAGAAAAAGCAGAAAGATAATGAGCTGTTGTTTCCTGTTATGAATAGACCCAAGCAGAGTTGTCAACAGCTGTTATGTCTCACTGCTGCTTTTACAACCAGAGGCCTGATAAACACATTTGGATCTCAACAACAGGCCACATTGAGGCCAATAACAATACAGAAATGTTACAATTCTTGAGATATGATCTCTTTAATATATTTTTGTAAGTCGTACTTGGACTTTCACTGGCGTATTTTGGAAAATTATGTAAAGACCATCGCACATTGATACGGTAATCATTCGGTACCAACAACATCAGTACCATGGTACCACATAGAATATTATGTAAAGGACTAATCGCTTCTATTCTATTGTAATGTATGCGCCATGTGCAACCTCACGAGTTACGTTAATTTATTCATACTATACAATAATTTATTTTTTCAATGCTTACAAACAGCACAGTGATGTTTCTGTTGAAGAGATAATAATGCCATGATTACTTAAGTATAGCATATAGTACGTGTAAAAAACTGTAAAGACCATTGGAGCGGTACTTAAAATAACACCATGGTACAATGTCTAACAAAACACGGTAGTATTATAGTTTATTCGCTACTGGTTATGTATAAACAATACGCGGAAATTCAGATATTTCGGTCAATCTGAAGGCACTTCTCTGAAATGTACTTAGAAAGAAATGTTACCTCTAATCAGATTTAAGCAGATTAAACGCACACTGGAGATGGCAATACTTACAGATAAAACAATTCGGCCACTTAAACTCTTATTATAAATCGCGGTCACATATCATTGCGAGCCCTTTCTCTTTTGTTTTAAAA
>JAZGTK010007666.1:0-19115 GCA_036877625.1 Ambastaia sidthimunki
TGTGTGAAATGTTTAACTACATGGCTGGAAATGTGTGGTGGGTAGAGTGAGTGGCATTCAGCAAGGAATGGGGAGTGTGAAATGTACTGAAAACACACGCAATGTTCAAATATGTCCAAATATCAAATACACCTGCATGTAACACACACACACACACACACACACACACACATTCATTATATAGTACAGTATATGTTGCTTACTGTACATACTGTCTGAAAATAAACTACTCTCAGTTCATTTATGAATACAGAATCTGTTGTGCCTGACAGCATTTCAAGTCATCCCACCATATACACAACAATTCTTTCAATGAGAGTGAAAAGTAAAAACAAAGTTAGTCACGAGCATATCTGTATCTTTAAGTGCTGTTGTGATGTATATTTTGATTAAGTTTGTTCTATAAAGACTCAGGCAAACAGTCAGCAAAATACTGTTTGGCTTTGTTGTTTGACATTTAGAACATTGAACATAATTTCAGAACACAGTCAGATGAACAGATGTTTAATAAAAACAGAGGGAAAGTGATGTGGAGTAAAGAAGTGACAGGTGAACCATTTTCCTGTGACCAATCACTAATGTTACATTGTCTGTCATAATGTTACACCTAATGACAGACATAACAGAGACATGACAGCTGCTAACAAGGGAAGGGTTTAATCACTGTTGTGTTGCCTGATGGTGGTTCAGATTCATTCTCTTTAATATAATACACCCACCTACCCACTTGTGCATACAGGCACAAACACAAACGTGCTCACACTCATCCACACCAACTGCCATCTGTAAACCAATCAACATTGAGTCACTGGGTGATAGTGAGAGCTGGATGCAGGAAGTCACAGATTGCATAGATTTTTGGGGGGATCAAATTGAGAAAAAGTTAATGAAACTAGAAGGGTTAAAAGAAACATGGTAGGAAAAGTGAAAGAAACCAAAGATGGAACTTTTTTCCATTGGCATGCAAAATAAGGGGGGTGGAGGTATAGAAAATATACTTAAAGAGGAGCAGACGTACCATTAGTCGGATGCTTTGCAAACGACACAGAAAATCGTTTTACTGCCGGCATAGACAACAACTCTGAGGAAATAAAAAGGTCACTAGAGTTACCACACTTTACAGTACACCTGTACATGATGGGGATGGTGTTACAGTATTGATGGTGTGAGAGAAGTGTGTGTTTTTTATGCTGCTACTGTGCCTACAGTGAGTTCAGAAATACTTGGGACAGAAAGTAGGAAAAGCAGAATTAGTGCTATAGTATCCCAACATGATTTAAGCTGTACCCAAAATCGCTCACTTTTTCACACGTTTGCTATTCTTCAACTCATTTGCTATTCTTCAACTACCGTCAAAGTGTAAATATGACGCAAGCCAATATTCTTACAACTCTGATTTTATATATTTTGTTTTTTAATTATATTTTAGATAAAACTACAGTTTGACATTGCAGGAGCTACAAGTTAATGGTTTGAAACTTCGAATACAAACATTATAGCGTTTTGCTCAATATACTGCTCTGTGCAAATGTTTATGGACCAAGCGAATGCTCTGCTCATATAAGCTGCCACTTATGTCACCAGTAAAACAAAAATCACTACATTCAGCTCAAACATACATTTTCTTTGCAGCATAACTGTAATGCCTTAATTACAGTTATACATTTAAATGTATCATTAAATGTATAATTGCATTATTGAATGTATAATTAAATATACGACAGAGGTCTAGACTTTGACAGGAAATAATAGTTTAAATAAAAAAGTAAAAAAAATGCAGCTTAGCTAAATGGTTTGGCTTGTGAGTTTATAAGCAATCCTATACTATAACTACAGTTTCCATATTATGAGGCAAAATAGTGGACAAATGCCTGATAACATTAAAACGGTCATATTGACCAATCATATTTGTCATATAACATAAGCAGCTCTTCCTTCATTGGACACAACCACATACAACATTGAAGACAAAGAGACTGAGGATTGTATACGTTGACTGGACAGTCAAACTATATACTATATGAATGAGAGAATAGAAAGAAAAAAGAAGATACGGGAAATGAAAAGTAAAACATGAAGAACTCTAAACAATCACACTGACACCTTGTGGCAAAGGTTTTTATCATGAACTGCACATTCTGAAGGATTCTATGTAATAGAATGCTTTAGTAATGACCACAGGGACAATTCATAAATGCAACTGTAGGTAAAATTTCAAAATAATTAAAACTAAAGTGAATATACCATTATTAAATCTAGTAAGAACTGGGAATTAGTAAGTCTAACTAATGTGATGCTTTTAAATTAGCAAAACAGAATAGCAACGCGCCCCTATATAGTACAGTGAAAGTTTAACCTCAACCTCAAGAAATATTTATAAATATTTTATACTGTATACCAAATTCATTTTTTGGATTTTTTAAATCTCTGCACAGGTCTAGAAAATAACCCTCTTTGGTTAACTCCCAAAACGTATGTTCTTAATTTAATGATGTCAAGCACCAAACACTTGTCACAAAATATGATAAAAGAAAAAACAAAAACAAAACCAAGTGAGGTCCACTTTCCTGTTTACCAACCCTGATCAAACAAAATGAGTATTACTAGAGAGTAACTAGCAAGTAAGTTCATCAGTAATCAGGGCTGGAGCTAAACTCTGTATAAAAGTAGACCTTGAGGGCCAGAGTTGAGAACATCTAACATAACTACTGAAACGCAATGAATGGCACATAAGACTCCATGAACTTTTCGACACAAGACATTGAAGAACATGAAATGAACCTTATGGTTAATGTATCAGGAAATGATGCAACAAAAGTTCTTCATATAAACATTACTCAAATTTACAGGAAGTGTCCTACCCCTTGTGTCTAAGCTTGTGTATTAGCTCTATGAGCGAGGGAGCTAGACTGAGCACATACCAGCTTTATAGGTCAAACTGCCTGAGGAGAATTTTTTGCGATGTGTGCGTGCATAGTCCTGAAGGTTGGGGGCACTAGAGGAACCCCCCAGGACGGTGGTACTGAAGAGACCAGCGCACTGTGAGCCTGCAGAGGGAGTTAGATCATGGAATTAGTGTGCACTCCAAACACATGCATTTATTAATAAAAACAGCAGCTACTGCAGGACCAGTGAGAGATTATGAAGTCATAACATATGATTCACATCAAAACCATGAATGGCTTGGCGGACATAAATGGCAGAGCCTAGCCAAGCACAGAAGCAATATTCTTGTCAGGGCAATGTTTATGGAAACATATTGCTTATATCTGTTATGAGCTATAATTAACAATGCTAGATGTATTGAGTAAGCTAGTAGTGAACAGTAGTGTTCACATTTCACAGATTATAAATGGAGCTAATTACACAAATGAGAAACTTTTCAAAACAGATGGTTAGGTATATAATATTTCTGATTGCATGCGTTTATTTTGTTCTACGCACACCCTTGTCAAATCTGTTTTTGACAAGGCCAGTTATGAAGGTAAATAAATAACAGAAGAATTTACATTTTGTAGTGAACTATTCCTTTTAAGTGCTTTGTACAAATTTGTACAAAAAAGTAAACAATTCTTAAGGCTATGTCAAGCAACACCTTTCTAAGCATATAAGCAACACCATTGTTTACAAATAAAACTAAACTAAATGTTTATCTGGTTTTACTATCTTTCCTAAATAAAACAAAAACATGCAAGTAAGTAGCTAAAGGTTTTTACACTCAACATAACAGTATACAGTCTGTATACATAACAGTATACATATCTAGTATACGATTGCCTTAGATTCAGAAGGTGACTTCCTGTAAGGGAAAACAGATAAACAGCAGTTGTTAATACCAAACGAGTGACAGACACATGATACCAACCTAATCCACTCTGCTTCATCTCCGGAGACTGACGTAAGTAGGAGGGGAAGAGGCGGTAGCTGCCCCCTTTAGAGGATGAGCTTTCTGACAAGACCTACATACACAAACAAATCACAGCACATGAACCTAGCCTGATTCTGTCACACAGACATACATAAAGTTTTACAAGTACCGCATCACATATAGCACACAATGGCTGCCAAAGTTGTGTATGAGGGTGACTGTGATACCTCCATGGAGCCAGTCTTGCGATTACTGATCAACAGGGATTTCCTCTGGATGCTGATGGCATCAGAAAGGGGCAAGGCCCGGTCGGGCTCATCTCTTACAAGATTTTCCAAACTACCGGGGTCTGTTTGCTTCTGGTCATTCTGTGAAGAAAACACACACAAACAAATAAAAGAGCCAACACAGACATGGAAACGTAAATAAAACTAGCTGTATTAGCTAAACAATAATCTAATCCATGGTGAGAAAATGGAACAAGTGAAAGCGTGCATACTTCAGAAGAGGCTGGTCGGAAGCCAAAGCCCATGGGAGCGCTCTCCTCATCGGATACTTTAACCCCAGGGCTAAAATGCAGCTCCACGTGGAAGCGCTCTTCAGAGGACGGGTCCTTAGGAAACACAATGTCACTATAGTTACAATTTACCTGAGACTACACAGTCACTATTTAAACTCTTATAATAGTTCACATCTGTTTAATCTTTGCTTCAAAAGAGCAGAACAGATAGTGAGAACAGGAGGTACCTTTTTGTTGTCTTCATAGAGCATAATGACAATCTGGGTCATATAGTTGAGCTCAGACACTGCACTCAAATAATCCATGGCTCTCTTCCACTGCTCGTCCTTCACTTCCTGAAAGCCCAATCAAAGTCAAAGAATGAAGTCTCATCTCTCATCAATGAAGCTGCATCTCAAAACCAGTGTCATACCAGCTCATAAATGCCCATGTAGGCAGTAGATAGCAAGGCAGATCCCTCATACTTACGTCCAACAGGCCACCATAACGGAAGATGCTAAGCAGGGAGTGGACGTGACTCTCACTCGTGAAATACAGCCGAGTTCGGACATGCCTGCCTGGCGACAAGACTCCACGGGAATATCTGGGACACAAGCAGGAGTATGAGGCTTCACGCTTAAAATACATGAAAGAATGAGAGAAAAAAAGGAAGATGGAGACAGAGTTGGTGAAAGAATCTTACAATGGATGAAGCTTGTTAACAGACTCGTCCTCATGCGTCCTCTGTAGGTCCAGTTGAATCTTCTTCACTAAAGGTAGACAGTAGGCATACGCAATGTCCAGCTTCTCTGCCTTGTTAATGCCATACTCCTAAAACACATAACCAATAAGCTTTTCTTGAGTGTAAAAGTTTTAGAAAGATGTGTTTCAAAGGTTGAGTTGACTGATACTGAGCTACACAACACAAGCTAAGCTACCTCTCTGGTGAGCACTACCACAAGTGCACTTATGATTCTAGTGAATTGTAAGTAACGATTAAAAAGTTTGTTCCAGTCCATACCTAGTTTTATTTTTTTAAAACCTGCATAGCGCACTCTTAAACATGCCATGCACCCTTAAGTAAGAATCACAGGTATCAACAATCTAGTATTAAGTATGCTTCCATGTATAAAGTATTAAAACCCGTCTTTGGATCTGTGGATTATACAGGTCTACTTTTCACAAACCTGTGGAATAACAATGTCAGCTAATGCACGAGAAAGCTTGAAGAGTTCCAGCGTGTCCTCCAGTCCCAGAGAGCTGTTGTGCTGCACGTCATACTTCACACAGTCGTAAATATCAGGAATCTTGCTAATGTCATAGCGGCCACTCTTCATGCGGAAGTCTCTTTCCAATTTGGACCAGCGCTGCAGCATCATCTCCAGTGTCTCGCTGTGGTACAACTGTAAATCTTAGAGAGCAACAGATTGGTTTATTGGCTTAGGATTTATTACTCAGGATGTCCTTTCAAAGGAAGCACCAAGAAATCACCTGCTGATTTGGGGTCTTCAAGTCGTTTGCTGATCTGTGAGGTGAGGCTCTGGACGAGGGTGTAGACTTTATCACATGTACTCACTGGATTCTCCACAGCTTTCATAGAGTTTACCAGAGAACTGCTGCATGTTGGAGCCAGCTGAAGAAACAAGGGATGAATTGATCACAGATGTGTCTTTCATGTAAAGCTCCAAAAAGGGTTAAAATACAGCCGGTTCAAAAGAAGACTGACACTCTGGTTTACCCTGTCAAAGTCTTCTTCTGTAAAGTTTTGATCTTTCTGCATGATCTCATGCAGTCTGGCCTTAACCCTCTGCTGACAGCCGCTGAGGGATTCAATATCATTATCCAACAGGCCGTTCATATTGGCACTTTTCACCATCTGGACCAGGATGGGTGTCAGTTCCCCTTCCAATGCCAAGAGACCCTGCCAGGCAGACAAACAACTCTAGCTCAGTAACATCTCCTGAAAATACTATATAATCTAACCTTAGATGCCCTGTATTTGTTGAAGAGTTTTGGCTGTGGACCTTAGCAAAGGCAGCAGCAGTCATTTGCACCCTGCCCTCATCAGAGGCATAGATCTTGAGGTCATGCCGGTAGGTGCTGTGTAGTCTGAGAAGGCCACAGCCTGGAAAGCCAGCATAATCCCCTATAACCAGATAAGAACATTCATATGTAAATACCCAGAGACATAAACAAACATTTCAGTCATTCAACATTAGTCTACCTAATCATTTTAGAACAGTAATCACCACAAATGCTAACAAAGGTGGAAGTAAACAACCACAGGCTCATAGGCTGAAAGTGTTTCATTTAAAATGAACTCTCAAATCTTAATCATGCTTATGTTTCATGTTTATGTTTCTGCATATTTTGTGACTATTTGCGACAGAGACTAATTGCACAAGAAACTTAGACCTTCTGCCTTTAGATCTTTGTTTCATGTAAGAAATAATACATAAATATGGGTTTGGAACAACAAAGGGATGGGTACACGATGACACAATTTTGGCGTGAACTGAAATAGTTTACTGAAATATTTATGAACAAATTTTAATGGATAATTAATAACAACAGCATAAGGTTTGGTAATATTTAATGATTTGGACTTTCTATTGCTGTACATGATTAAAACATTTATAACTTCTTCTACGGTACAGAACACAACAATATAAACAACAGATGTGAGTCTTTCAGTGTAATAAAAGCAAGGCATAAAAATGTTATGTAAACCTTAAACCAGAAATAGGGAAATTGATAGTAAGACTGCTGAATATATACTGTATATATTTAAACAACAATAATGGGTACACTTCATAATAACTTTAATTTGATTAAAATTTATCATCATATGCAATTATTCAAAAATTACACAATGCATAACAGATCTTTAGTTAATGTGTATCCAAATAGAAATGTTAATATATTTAGCCATTAATCAAACGTTAGTCAGCTAGAAAAATCACTAAACTCATTTCACTCATGAGTCATCAATAGACTCATTTTTTATTTTTAAATGTGTATCAGCTACTAATTTGTTAAACATTATATAATTTAGTTTGCCACTGACTTAATGGATGTTATTCTAAAATATACTGCATTATGTAATTAACAAGAATGTGTGAAGATGAATCAGTTTTGAGTGTAACATTTATAGAAGCTGTTAGATTAGAGAAGCATTGGCAATGAAGAGCTGTTTTTTGCTCTAGTTTACAGACACCAAATGAGCAGAACATCTGAAGTGTGAAACAGGTACAACCAATGATGAATGTCTGTGTCCTTACGCTCCCAGCAAGACAGAATGAATCAGAAAGACAGAGAGAAGATAGTCTACCTTGGCCTCCAGGATACATGCATCTGAAGGCTCTGCCCAGTTCTTCAGCTTGAACTCTTCCAGCTGGAGTCAGCTCCCCACCCCATTTCAGCACCAGCAGTATAGAGGGGCCTTCCTTACGAATGTCTGCACACAACACACACAGCCTTGTCGAAAATGACATCATTTAACAAGGGTGTGTCCTGGACAACAACATCCCTCACTGGCTTGGAAGAACATTCCTATCAAACAATCACAGCCCAAATCTTAAACCCAACCTAACCTTTAACATCTTAAAATCTTGAGATCTGAGTCCCTAACTCCATGACCTAACAATAACCCTTAAATCTACCCCTATAATATGATAGGATTGTTGTTCTAGGACCAACAAAGAATCTCCATCCAGGAACATGTGCCACTTCAATAACAATAAGTGTTAGCTTAGTTTTGCATTGAAATGCCTGTGCCTTAGCAGTATCATAATGATCCCAGAAAATCATACACTGTTTAAATCTGTGGAACCACAGTTTAATCTGATTATGACCCAGTGTAGTCCTTGTACCTTCCTCCTCACTGAAGGTTCTGAGCTGTCCATGAGGAAGGTAAGTTAGCTGCACTTTCCTGTTGATTCCAGAGAAATGTCCATACCTACAAAAAACAACAGCGTGACAAGGGGAAATACTACAGGCTCTAAAGAAGTTTGCCTTTCATCTTGTTGTTCTTGGTTGATGTCTACGTAAACATGCAAGAACAGCTGCTCTGAAACTTGCATTCAAACCATTCCTGTGTGCTGAGTGATGCATGAAGAGGGAAGATGGTAGTGAAATGTGACACTGCTGATATATTGTGTCACAGAGTGACTCTTAGTACTAAGATGCTAATAATACTTAATGCTGGAAATATTGTGCTTAGTGTTTGAATTACAATTTTTATAAACTAAATCAGAGTAGTTAAAACATAGTTCAGATGTCTCCTTAGGTACACTAGAAATAGGGGTATATTAGAGTTTGCTATGTAAGCATTTGTTAAAAATATTAATGCAACGAATGTAGAATTTAGCAAAATTTAGCTTTAACAGGGCACTGCAGTACACATATAATGAGATTCCAAAAATATTTCAAAACAATGTTTCTTCAGAAAATTTGCCATAATAAAATTTATGATAAATCATAATAAATCGTCTGAAAGCAGACGATTTAATTAGCTTGACCCACATTAGCTTACATTTCTAAAACGGTCTTCAGTTGTTCAAGTTTGGACTTCTTCTCTTCAATCTCACAGTCAGTTTGCTGCCCCATGTCTGCCAAGAGCATCCTGGTAATGTCAAGAACTTCCTGTTCAAAGTAGCACCACAGTTACATTCTAACAATAAATTCAATATTTAAATGCAACTACATATAATTAATTATAGAATTCACAAGATTGTTACCTGCAGTTGTTTGGGTTTTTTAAGCTTCAGTTTACCCGTTTTATACCCGCCATATTTTTCAAAAATCTCAAAAAACCTGGAGAAAGAAAAAGCGATGTTTTTGTGAGCTGTGTTGATTCTTCAATCATGCTGTGAGAAAACTGACCAGGAACAAAATCTCACATGGGGTTTCGAACTTCCATCTTCATCTTCTGTTTTGGTGTGCGGTCTCCATGACGGATTATAGCGATTACACAGCGCAGCTCCATCCTTAACGGAGAACCACAAAAAAAGTCATTCTGATACAACTCAGGTCATCTACAGAGGCCAAAATAAGTGTTTTCACACTTTAGGCACACGTGTTGTGAGGTTACAATAAACAACAAATTTACAATATCAAACAAAAATGAACAAAATGTCAAAACAAGTGGCATTTTAAAATGAAAGACAGCAAAGGCTAAATTTTTTTTAATGTGTCCATATACTGTACAATGTTACATTGCTGTGGTGTATGACAAAAAAGACAAAGCACAAGTTGGTTGCTTTGTGCCTGCTCAGATGGTTATTTATTTACGGGGACTGTAATTTAAAATAGAAACTAAATCTTACGACCATCAATGAATAGCATGGACTACTGTAGTAAGACAAAAGTCAATGTGTCAGAGTGGCATGTGATTAGTACATGGTGCCTGATGTAGTGGGAACAATGGGAATGTCCTCAGCTTCCGTAGGTATGGACCAGGGAATTTGGAACTGAGGAGCCAGCTCCCTCATCACAATATTTCTGAAACACAGAACATCCAGCCCAGACTCAATACAAACAAACATTACACTTCAATAGAATAATGAACTTCATCTTATAATCATCATACTTTACCCCAGAATCTTGGCACAGTCATCATAGTATTTCATGGAATTCTTCACAAAGCTAAAGCCATTGACATCACAGACATATGAGTGGCCATTGGCTCGGAGAAGATCAAATCCACACACTGTTTGCTACCATGCAAAGAGGTTTGAGAATAAAATAGTTTAAATTAACCTAGAAATGACAAACTGTAAACCTGAAGACAGTTATCATTTTGAACATCTGGAAGCAAGAACCAGGCAGTCTGTCTGACCTTGAACGCAAGACACACTTTACGGGCCACAAGTTTCTCCATGGCAGTGAGCATGACCGGGTAGCGGATTTCTTTGCCTTCACTGTCTCGCTCAACTTTCCCATCGAGAGCAGGGGACTTACGAGCCTCTGCATGAGCGTAATCTGGCCCTACTGTGTACACCTGCAACAAAACAAACACAAAGTAAAGCAAAAGATTAAGTGGCATTTTTATCGCAAGGTGAGCTGTAAAAGGCACAGAAGTCTAGGAAATTAAAAAGGTATTTACAAATCATCTGAGTTTTTTTTAAGTTCAAAGGAATCAAAGTCTAAAACTACTTTTACTACTATAAAATGCTTTACTACTATAAAACTACTATAAAATGCTGCTTTTCGTTTGGGTAAGAGATTTTAATTTGCATTTGAAAATACACATGTAAAAAAAAATCTATACATTTCTCAATACAGAACTAATAGGGAAATACAATCTCTGGGTGGGAAAGGAGAAAATTATTTGTACCTTCACATCTGTGCCATCAGTTGGCATGAATTCTTCATAAATATAGGAGCCAGTTTTCCTCACACTGCTTTCTGGAGAGTAAACACTACTTCTGCTCCCAATCTGAAACAGAGAAGCATTCACACATTCACATAAGCTACTCATTATTTTAAGTAATTACAATTAAGTTACAATAAAGTTAAACTTTTAATGTTGTTATCTACACTACACAAGTTACGAAAATGTAGTTATATTATTAGAACAAACTAAAATATCTATCTGATATATATATATCTAATATCATATATATAATATATAATATAATATATATCTATTTAACCAAAAGCAATGAAGAACCCAATTAGGTGACAGCTTCAAACTTGAACAAATAAAACTAATAAAAAAAACAACAACACTGATTTATTCAGCTAAAATTGAATACACAGTGATGAACAGCAGGACTTAAACAAAATACAAAATATTAATGCCATGAGGGGACTTCTGGGAATGTGAAAAACGATGATGTAGCCATTTGTCACACTATACTGCTACTTGTAAAGAAGTAGCTGTTACCATAAAAGCTTGTCTATTTTAAAAACAGCTGAGCAACCGTCATGCTACTGAGAAATGTAGTTAAGTTAGTCACATCTAATTATAGTTACTCTCAACACTGATTGCCGAATAAACTCTACAATTATGTCTTTATCTTTAAAAACAGCTGACAGAAGAGGCCAGAACAAAAAGTCAGCATGCGCTTCCCTGCTTCACAGCATCACTATTAGTCTACTCTATTTTGAGATCAGCATAAATGATGTGACCGTATAACTGACGGAGTTGCAGCTAAAGCTCTATGTGTGGGATAATATGCAGCTGTTGCAAAAACAAAGACCTTTCTGAAGAGGCGCTGGCTGCCTCCTCCAGCTGAGGTTGGGTAGTAGATGTACACGTTATGGTCCTCTGCAGAAACTGGCTTTTCTACAAAGGGTTTGAGAAAGACTTCACCGTTAACTTCAACTTGGTCTTCTCCCTCAACCAGGTTACACTCTGTGGCAAAACACAGAAAGAAGAGCAATGAATTCAATGTTCCATTGTGTACAAACAAAGTCTGAGCAGATACACGCTACAATAGATTCTTCATCTGAGATATGACCATAATGTAGATTAACAGCTGGATAAATGTATAACTTTGATTGTCATTTGTTTACAGGTAAGTACATTTATCAGCAACCCATCCTCAAGGGACTGTTATAGTGGCCAAGAACATCATGTCTCGGCAGATGTCGAACAATCATAACACAGGCTTTGAAGCAATATCTATCTATTTGGCCTCTAAAAAACGTAAAATTGCTCTACATAAGGGACGATGTAATCAGAGACTAAAATGAGTCAGTGCAGAGACAAAGCAGTGACACCTGGCTAAGATGAGGGTTCTGCCTTGAATAAAAATAACAAGAGTACAGCTGTTTGGTAGATATCATAAGAAAACGTTTACATACTGAAAACACATAAAGCTTTAACTGACCATCAGGTTTGTCAGGGTCACGGTTTAACACAACATAGCGTGGCAGATCGATTCCCTCCTCCTGAAGGATACGGTACACCTGCCTCCTACAATATAATCACACTTGATGCTTAAATGTGTGTAAACATGAGTGGTAATATGCAAAACTGTGGTTTGCCTTCTGATAAATATGGTGAATTATTTAATGGAATACCTGTCCTGTATGTAATACTGCATATTAAGGTCATTGATGAGCAGAGGGTTACGAAGTTTTGCATAGCTCACTGCTTTATCTAGAGGGAAACCTAATTCAAGAGAAAGCATTGCTGTTTAATAGTGTAAAAACAATATAGAAACATTAAAGACACAACACACAAAAATAAACAGACGTGTAGATGGCCTGTGAGGTATATTTTTACAACAAAACCAGACTTTGTATAAGCCAAGTGATGCAGGAACATTGGGTAACTGCACGACACCCCTTTTATGAAAGACATTCATTAAGGCTGGTTTACAATTTCTTTGACTCATTTCATGGTTGGGATTTCAGTGGAGAAACCTGATCCAAGATCAGCTCAAAAGGCCAAGCTCACACTGAGCACAGGACATACCTTTAGAGTGAAAAGAGATCAGGCAGTCACAGAGGGGCCACTTTTCCACCGGTTCATTGAGTATGACATCCTCAGGAAAGATGACTACAGTGATGTACTCAAACTTACAGAGACGCTTCAAGATCTGAGTCATGGGTTTGGACTTCGATTTCTTCATCATACAGCAGATCCCCACCAAGATCTGATGCTCTGGAGGCTTAACAGACATTACAGGGATTTAGGTGAGAAATAGCTTTACCAAAACTATGAGTCAGGGCAGAAAATAGTGTGTGGGTCACCCTATAAAAAACAGAACACTTTAATGGTTTCAAAATTACAAGTTAAGGACTTTAACACGGTTAATTCATACTGTTAATTCATTCTCTATAATTCTATATTCTATAAATTACAGGATTATTTGTATAAAGTAGTTTCTGATTTGCTACCTGCATTAAAATTGCATTTACCACTTAACACTTTTTAAACAGTATGGATGTGGTCGTAAAAGGGAGCATTCGTGAGCACACTTCTAAAACCTTATATGACAGATGTGACACTCTATGTTCCGTGGACACAGAAAACAGAAAGTCCACGTCAAGAAAACCATTTGGGACTGGATCAATAACAAGCTACTGTTCTCAGACTGCATTTCCTGTGACACTCCTCCATTAGAAAGGCCTTTAATCAACCTGCACTCTGTCCATACCAAGTCATCCTCCAGGTCATCTTCATACAGCTCCATGTCTGTCCTCATGTTGGAGCAGTCATCCAGGCCCTCGTTCTCATCCTCCGCGCAGCCCACAAAGAATCTGGGAGCGCCGTGTTGGCTCTCGCCGGGGCTGCTGGGCTCTGACATTACAGTCCACAGCGGCAATGATCCTCTGCTTCCTGCCGCCCCATCTCACTAACACTCAGAGCTGGAGGGGCACGTAGCCAGACCAGCTCCATACCTGCAGAAATGGTAGTGGGCCCACCGGCAGAGCGTGTGCAAGTAAGTTGGAAAGGTGGCTGAATGAGGATTTCCCAAGTGTAGATGAACAGTTATTGGAATGTATGAATACTGGCAGACTCGTAACACAAACTCATTCTTTCTATTGTTGTTGCTTTATTCAGTTTTATTTTCAAAAGGATCTTTCTCCAGCTGTTTTAAAATATCCCCACAGAAGGAACTAAATGATGAAATAAGGCATCTTTCCTACAAAAAGTAAACAAACAAACAAACAAACAAACATGGTTGATTAGTTAGTGATCCAGTGCACATTTAAACTGTAATAACTAAATAGGACTGATGTTTGTTTTAGCTTAAAGAGGATTGATGGGTCACTGTAATCCCAGTAAACTGACAGAATTACACTGCCATTGTCATTATCATACTTGCACTAGCACATTACAGCTCTAACCCTCATGTCAGCAAATTTTCCAGACTGGAAAATTGTTCTCAGAGATTTAAAATATATTTGCACCATGGCAACCAAGGTGCAAGATGAGGCAATTTAGAATAACCCCCACTTAAAGCTAGTTAATAAATAAACATCTGAATTAATCAGAAAAGGTCTTTGATTAACAACTACTTAACAACAACAGGGTACAAGCTATTAATAATTAAATTCAATAAAATTGGCAGCACAGAAACAGCATTTAAACAAATTCATATTCAGTTAAAAGGAATTACAAATTAACTTCTACCTGCACCATGTACCAACCTTTGTAAAAAACATCCTTTGTATTGTATTTTGTTAATGATTGACCACAGTATGAATCCATTATGATCTTGGCACACTATATTTTGGGAAAAACTAACTCCATACTTAACACGATTATCCCTCAGCTACACTAAGTATTGAAGTTAAGGAGTATTAGAAGCGTAAATCCCCCATTTACACCTGTTCAATTGGTCAAGCAACACTATCAAAACCTGGCCACACGCCCTAGATAATAATAAGCTATATTATGTGTAGATATTTATATCCATAAGCTATATTCTTTTAAAACACATACTACATACTTTCCATGTCGCTGTTGATTAGCGTCAAATACACCGACAAATATTGGTCAGCGTCTATTACCATTTACATTACAGATACATGCAAAGCACACAATGAGTTAATACTGCTCTGAATAAATGTTTAAAAACATACATATGTAACAGTGAGAGTTACTAGGTAACAGTCTCAAAGCACGACACCAGTGAACACTGCGTTGGCTTTCCCATCATAACCATGAGGAAAAAACAACTTCACTTACATAACAACCCCCACATCAAATCCCAGTGGCTATAAGGAAAAAATATTTTGCTTGACATTTTTAAATATGTAAGGGAGACGTGGGCTTTGATGCTAGCTAGCAACTAGGCTATTCGTTAGCTCAGTGTAAAGACACTTTTTATAACTACAGGATGACAACCGCACCAAATTAAACTCAGTTTTAGCAAACATACAGCTCATGAGTTTCATGCCGTAACGCAGAGCTAAACTGCATTTATTGCAATGATTACTTACTACGTGAAATGGGACGCCGAGTTGACGGTTTCACAGCTGCCTTAGGATTTGACAGGTTGTTAACGAAACCGAACTTTATTTCGAACACAAAAAATAAACAAAGGGCTTAGCCAATAAGAGAGCAGGATTTTTTGAGAGACAGACACGCTTACGTGCAAGGCGACACGAAGGCGGGGCTTATGCGGCAGATCTTCAACTAAATGCATTAAATGCGGCAGATCTTCAACTAAATGCATTAAATGCGTTTATCCTTCTGCTTTTTTAGTAATACTACGTATTGTTTGTAAAGTATACATTATTTGTTAGTTTTTTTTAACATTTTAAATGACTAAGCGTGTGATTCTGACCAATAAATTTAAATCAAATAGAACAATTGGTTTATTAAAAAAATACACAAAATCATCAAGGCTTGTTTATCAAAATCATCGTTTTATTATATAAACAATGATTTACTGTACAACTAATGCTTCATTAATAAATACAGTATTGTCTTAAAACAGACAAAAATATTTTAAGAGCAAGTAAGAGTTTTGTAAATGTTTTAATTGATCACTTATGACTGCTGTAAAGTTAGGCGTGAAATGAAGTCTTAGTCTGGAGCAGCCGGGTATTGTCCTGACCTCCTGGCAAAAGAGTTCTTTCCTTATAACTCTGGAAAAAACAGGTGTCTGGTGAGGAAGATTTCTTCAGCACACTCTGGTGGAGATATCCATTAAAGAAATCTGCTGCTGACAGTTTTTTCTTGAACTTCACAGCTTTAAATCCAACCCATCCATCCTAAAAATTACGAGGAGAAGAAGACAGAAAACTATATATTATATTGCCAGAAAACTGAACAGCAATGTGACTCAGACTATTCTTTTGGTTATGGAAACCCTGTGTTCTTTTAATATAATACCAATAGATTGTCTGGTTTGATTTAGAACAAGTGTAACAGTGTAGTGTAATACAATTATTATGCTACACACACACACACTTACATATGTAGTACAATATCATATATCATGAAATTCAATCTGCATGTGTCCATTGGTGCAAAGTATAATCAGCACTTTCCAATTCATTCTCTAAATGAATTAAGAGCTGGCAGATTCATTCAAGGGATTGTGGGATTGATGTAAAATTTATGTTGTAATGTAAACAGTGAGAGCTTTTAAAAAAATAACTTTGTGCATGAAACGTAAAAAAGAAAAAAAATCCCAAGGTTATGAAATACAAAAGAATTCCCATCTTTTGACGGAGTTTCAAAAGCATAATATATTGTTACCTTTTAAAGCAATAAGCCATAAGAGGCCTTGCATTACACAGTGTAAGGGGGGGGTTAGGTACCAAGAAGTGAAGTGATCAGTTCTTCTTTAAAATAATACTTTTCATAAGGCTAACTATTTTGTAATTGTAATTATTATTACAATTACAGACAGGTGTGTTTAAAACTTAACACTGCAAAACAGTGGCCTTCCAGCACAACACCCCTAATTGCATTATTACACATTTAATTCATGCATTAATGTGATTGCTTATTGACCTTGTATTGCTACCACTAAAACAGACCTTTAAAATTTTGGGTGTTATTGAGCAGACAACTTCTGCTCCACTAGTGGACATATACAGCAAAACAATTTCCTCATGTGCATACCTTACAACGAACAAGCAAAGCATTTGATTCTTTCTGATAAAGGACAGAACCTGGCACTGCGGATAAATATGGACCAGCTGTAAATAAAAATGAAAGAAAACTTATTTCAGTCTTTTCAGTAGACAGACATAGTAAACTAATTATCTAGTAAAGAACTCCTGTTACCTGGAAACACACTGCATTTGCCAACAAAGTCCAGAAGTTTGACAGGACTGCCCATCCACATGGTTTTCAATGGAAACTGATTTTTTTTAAGAAATGCTGTTGTTTAACATCAATTAATCAAATTAGTCACTGACATGCTTTTTAAAATGTGAATGTCTTACCCGAGACCCAATAGCTCGACACAGTCGATCAATGCGGTCACAACTGTACTCTTCCCATATTATCCAGGCCATTCTGGGACTAATTTTTGGAGCTTTGGACAAGTATTAGAATAGTTTGTAATTAGGATGGTTGCTTTATGAAGATCAACTGTTGTTTTTGCTTATTTAACTTAAAAAACACACTTACCAAAGGTTGCCCCTTCTTTAGATTGCTCTTTTTGGTTTGCTATCCTTTCTGGAAGATGTCTCAAAGTGTCCATTAACTGTTGATTAAAACATGAGTTTAAAAACAAACATGAATCAGAGCTTACAATTAATTGAAACTGTTAATGGAACAATACATTAACAAAAAATAAATATCATTCTGCCTGGACCTTACTGGCTGATAACTTCACATTATACCTAATAACATTTTAGAATGAAACATTTTGGAATTGTACTATAGATCTCAAACAGGTAAAAGGAAGTTACCAGTCTAGCACCCACGACTGCCAAAGTAGCTCCCAGCTCATCAGCGGTGCAATTCTTGGGAATCTCATACAGCTCTTGCTGGAGAATGGGGCCCACATCAAATCTGACATAAAATTAAAGCTATTAAAAGACCTGATACTTCACGGAAATATTTTGCAACTCTTATGTAATCTTTATATTGGCCCTGCCATACAAAATTATGCACATTTTACCTCTTTGGTCTTATTTGCATAATAGTCACTCCTGTGACACTATCACCTTGTAGAATTGTATGGAAAATGGGAGCAGGGCCACGCCACCGTGGCAATAGACTAGGATGCACGTTTAGGATCCCACTAAGGTTAAAACAAACATAAATCATGGACTTAAAACTGGTTGCGGTTCTTCACAAGAACTTGATGACTACACCAGAAAAATAAAATTGCATGTTGATTGTATATGACCACTGTATTAAGAAACTTTTGGATTCCTCATTACGTACTATGACATTCTGTTGATGATTTTCTCCTTAATTAAACAGCCAAAGGACACCACCACACCAACATCAAACTGTGCACTTAAATCCACATCTGGCCACTGATGAATTCTGAGCCTGTGCTTCTCTGCATACTTTCTTACTGGAGCATCACTGGACAACGTCACGACCTCAAGTGAATCTATCACTTCAGCTTTTGTGTCATCTCTACAATGTGAAAAAAACAACAACAACATGAGTAACAAATCATATACAAACAGTGATTTAGATTATAAGAGGCTGTATATTTATTACCGCGCTGCATAAAGTCGTTTCAATGATTCCACTGCAAAATCATCACTTCCAAAGAATAGTATTCGCAAAGGTGGTTTTGAAGAAGACTGTATGTAAGTTACAAAATGTTGGTTTCCGCCTAACAGGAAAAAGCCATTCCCGTGGCTAGCATGACTTTGACGAAGACATGTAGCGATCCAACGTGTGATGCAGTTTCCACAAAGTCCATTTGAAAGTAAACGTCCCTGATCTACGATTTTTAAAAAGCTTAAGTTCCACATTCTCTGAAGATAGGTTTTTAACACGATCTTCAAAAGCTATTAATGTACTGAAACAATAATTCTCTGTAACACATAAGAACGCAATAGGCGGAAGGTCACTAACATTTAATGAGCCGAACCACTCCCGACAACTTTATGTCCCCATTGTTTTTACAATATTAAGCAGTTTTCTCAAACTAGCAGACGACTGTTGCAAGGTTATGGTAGTGTTCCATGGCCACAAACAACCTCATGTGGGCGCCGCCATGTGTAAAGTGACGTCATTTCCGCTTTGACTTTCACCTGTCACGATAATCGCTTATCATATACGTTTTTGTACATTCTTTAGTAACATTTGCAACGTAGCAACTGATGGTGTATTCACAGTGTAACTTAAAAAAA
>JAZGTK010007667.1:0-19115 GCA_036877625.1 Ambastaia sidthimunki
ATATTTAGTATAGTTTCAGAACCTAAAATTGTTATTGAAAACCTGTCATCTCAACTGCTAATGTACTAGTGGTGAGGAATTTGCAACTCATTTACTTTACATGTGAATGCATTTGTATTTCAATGGCTTATTAATAGTTCTTTGCTGTTTTGTAGCACTGATCTGCGATCAGCCCACTCAGCCGGTCAGTCATGAGTTTTTCTCCAGGTCCGAGTGCTCCCATGGGCAGCCGGAGCGTTCAGGATCAGCGAGAACGCTGGGAAAGGAAGAGGAACCGTGTGGCCCGTGAGCTGGTCCAGAGCGAACAGAAATACTGTGAACAGCTGGATCTAGTCGTCACGGTCAGTGTCTTCAAACCCACTACAAGCCAAACCCACTACATAGTCACCCATAGGCTGAATGAATCATTCCTGTATTAAACTATTTTATGATGGAAGTAAACTTTTGAAGCCCGTTTAGAGACATTTTAAACAGAACGCATGTTCAGAAACACAAGCATTCATATTTGTTGCAAGGTGCTGATCGTTAAAATATCCTAATTAATGAAACGAACGAATATTGTAATTAACTTCGAAAGCTTTGTTCAGCATTTCAACACCGCAGGGTTTTGTGTTTATCGAGCGGTCCTTGACACCATCAGGGGTCTGTTCTTTTGAAATTCTCGGTTTATAACCTGTTCAAGGATTTTGTTGAGTTTTCTTGCCCAATTATTTCTACCTCTACGCCAGGTGAGAACTTTAACCTTTTCCGTGAGCGTTACGTAGGTTAGCTTACACTGATTAGCTTGCGTCTCACCCTTGGAGTTTATGTATATCATGATAATTGGTGTTTGAACTTGAAACGCTAGCATAGTGAACCGGCACGTCCATCCATATAACTTCTTGTTTTCTTTTGAGAAACTACCGTACACGTTTTCCTTTGTTTTCCTCCGCCGCTAGTTAAATGGAAGTAATTGTGATGTTACGGCTGCAAACGATTTTCTCTTCACAGATTTTTTTCGTCTGCGTCTCAAGGGTACGAGACGAGAGGTGACGCTTTTCAGAAGAGTCATGTACGAGTGGCATCTGAAAATTTAATTCTCTCTCCTCTCTCTCTTTCTCTCTCTCTCTTCTTTTCTAGTACTTTGTGGAGATCTTGAAGGCCAAAGGAACCCTCAGGCAGGACATTAGAGAAAGCATCTTTAGTTCAATTAAATCCATTCATTTAATAAACCAGTAAGTATCCTTTAAATAATTAAGCGAATATTCACGCTCAGGGGAGAGATACAGCTAAGGGTGGGTGGCTTTGATACAGTTTAGAAAGAACGGGAGGGTATTAATTGGGGTCTAACAGGAGAATCAACTTTGAGAACTTTGAGATAGCCTGGTGCGTCTTATCTTATGTATTCTCTTTAATTGAATTGCGAATCGATGCGGCGGCTGGATTTAGGCTTACAGCTGCAATTTCCACCCAAAACTCAATTGTAGCCCAGCACGACGGCCATCGCCGTGACAACTGACTGCTCATAATGGCCGCCGTTTGCGTCTTCGAGCCCCGATGTGTTGATAAAAATAATCTTTTGTAATTGCTGATGTTTAAAGCAGAGGTGCATGCATTTTTAATGAATGCGTTCATTACCGAAGCCTTGGCTGCGTCCGCAACCAATGCAACTGCCTCGCTAGTCAGTTAACAGGCAGTTATTTTTGCTTTTGTAAAAGGAAACTTATACACGCTTCCAAAGCAATATAGTGTCATTTAATGATTTAGAACAAATTCAGGTGGCATTTTTATTTTCTTCAAATATGTGGAACCAAGCCCACAGAATTGTGGGATATCACAATTGTGGGATAGATATACGCTGCAAAACCGACCAGATGGAGGCATCTTAGTAGACAGGAAGTTACTCAAACATTGGAGTAAAGAGATAATTAAAAATCTTTATCCAGTAATCGCAAACAACTGGAAAGATTATGGAAATTTATTGGTCCAAAAATGTGGGACACTGATAGTAGAATGGAGGCGCGTGATTGGAGGGAAGTGAAAGGGATTTGTGACATCAGCTGGAAAGGAAATCTATTTAAGAGGCGGAGCAAAATGCTTTAATTTTTTTAATATTTTGAAATATTATGAAGGAAGTAGATTGTTTACAATGTGTAGTAAATAGATGTAGACTTTAATTATCTTTTATTATTATTATTATTGTTTCTAAAGCGTAATGCTTACTAATTTATGTAGTTATTGACTCTCATATCGGCCCTCTGCTTGAGGGAGTCTTTGCTTGACTCTTTGCTTTGCTTTGCATGACAGCTTGCTCGAATGAAAAACCAGAGCTGCAGAAATGAGAAGATAAAATAATACATCAGAAAAACTGGCCTGGAGAACCATCGGCATTGATCCGCTCGTGCAGGCAGGGCAGACTAACAACAAATTAACTCGCAGGTGTCAAGAAACCTGTTCTTGTTAATTTTATCTGAGGCTATCTGTGGCACGAGGCTCTTCTGAAGCCCAGTGTTTTGATGTACCGCCGTTTTAAGGCATCTGAACGCAACAAGCAGAAGCCCTCACTTAAATTCCAATAGCCTGAGAGCAAACAAGCTTCCAGTCTTTTATTAAGACCTTCAAGCCTGCATTAGAGAGATCATCCCTACTCGATGCAGGTGAGCACCGTTTGATATATTTAACAACCTGATCAGTCCCTGAAAATTTGCCTGACATGCTCGGAGAGAGAGAGAGCATTTTGAAAAAGATTTCATTACTCCCAAATTGGCCGAGGTTCTCGTATGCGTTTTGTTGCAAAAGTGCTAAGAATCACCAAAACAATATGGATGTCTTTGAGGGCTTTGTCCATGCACTGATGATCGAGAATTATAAAACTGTCTGAATAATGAGTCCCCGTGGTTCTCATCACCGCTTGACTGACGGGCTTTTCTACAAACAGTGGCTGAATGAAGATGGAGGGCTGAATTTCAGAGGCAGTGTATTGGATAAATCGGTGCCTGGTTACCATATATCATCATTAGGATCGGTTATTGAAGCGCCGGGTGAAGCATAATGGCAGACTCTCAATTTAGATCTCTGAACAGACAGTAGGGCCTGACTGATTAAAACGAATAAAGTTCTCGCATACTCCTAAAAGCACATTGTTATCAGGAACCTTCCGCGGATGTGAGCTGATATCGGCGGCGGTTGATAAAGGTTGTTTGAATTCTTAGCTGAAATCATCAGGTTTTATCTTGGATTAGTTACAACAAAAAAGCTAAATAGATTGTTTAGATTAAATGTTTTTTGTGTGTTTCTGTAGCTCAACTGGTGGAGCATTGCGTTAGCAGCGCAAAGGTTGTGGGTTCGATTCTCAGTGAACAAACGTACTGATCAGATGTATATCTTGAACACACTAAAAGTTGTTTTGGATGAAATTGTCTGCCAAATGCTTAAATGTAATATAAATGTATTTTACAGAGTATGAACTAAATTTATAATGTAATGTTTTATTGTAAAAATAGCATGGAAATGCATAGACCCTCTTGAATTTTGGAATCCATTGGTGAGTTTGAGGAATTGTTTGGTTAACTATGAAAATACCATTATCATTTACTTCCTTTAAAGGAGAAATAGCAATGTCTTTTTCCATACAGTGCAAGTGAATGGTGACCACAGCTGTCAAGCTAAATTTGCAGTGAACAATGAGTAGATTTTGGTCTGTTCCACACATTCAAAGGTAAAACGTGACTTTAGAACCCTTGGAAAATATTGCATGTGTCGTTGTGCACTTCCATAGTTTTCATATTGTGCTTTTTATTTATTCTTAGTGCTTGACTGCTCCAGTCCCCATCCACTTCCATTGTTTGGAAAACAGCAGCATTATGATTCTTCAAAACTTTTCTTTGTTTTTCACGGAAGAAAGTAAGAAGGATTTGACTGGCTTGAAGTTTATACTTTGTGCACTGTTGATGCACTTGGGTTGGTGACGAGTTAAATAAATTCTGGGTTCATTAAACGCTGCAGAACAAAACAAATAAACAAACTAAACTTGAATATATTGACACTTCGGTGCAATTCATCACAATCGTTGCTGTTTGTCAGACGATAGTGAGAATAATAGTTAGAACAACCTAATTATCACCTTTTTAAAAGGGCTGTCAGATAATTGAGTGAGTGGCACCTCATCAAAAACATATTTGAGAGAGAAACACTCGAAACGAGTGCGTCTTGGGGGTTTCTTAATGACAGTAAGTGCAATGTGGAATGAGATCAAATACTGTCTGATATAGAAGAGGAAGGCCCTTGTCACTTTTTGGAAGGGGGGGGCTGTGGCATCTCTCTACCAACTGTACAATGCTTTTGGGTTTCAAAACATCCTTTTATTTCCTGTACGGATTTCTGTAGTTACTAGCATTTGCACCGTTGCTAACGATTCGGTGACTAATTAGTATTCGTTCGTTTCTGCTTTTCTCTCAAATTAAGCCACATAGGCCTCCATTGTTTGGTCGAGTCTGTGCCCGGTCCAGATGTCGCAACTGCTCCGAATTAATGTAGATTAACGTGATGCGGACGGAATGCTAATGTTATCTTTGTCATCTTCCTGACGGCCAGAGAATTTAATTGCCCTAAAAAAGAACATAAAAAATGTAACTCGTAATTTCATATTTATCATAATAGCCTCTGGCTGTGAGGAGGAAAAAGGAAACACTGTTTTTCCCGGCCTTTGCCCTTGTTAGAACTTTCCCAGTTGCTCCGGCGTCTCCTGATTATGAACAGAGGCTACCTTGCCTTGCAACTTCATTAAAATCTATTTAAATCAACTTCAACCGCAAAACGCTCCTTCTTCCAGCATGTAAAAACGTTAAGTCTCAGGGAACATCATTAGAGAGAGGGTGTGTGTCTGTGTGTGCATCTCTACCTGTGTTTCTGTTTGGTCTACCTCGTCTAGTTTGGATAATAAGCTTCCTCACATGTGTCAACACCCTCACCCTTGAATTATACCCATGTCACCCTAATGTGCCTGACAGGTAGCACCAACTCTTCCTGAAGACCTTGTTTTGTTCCCGGTTTCGCAATGAGCGCGTTCCCCCTACAAAGCGTCACTCGCTTGCCCTTGGGCGCTAGCCTCAGCGCCCTTGTCTCAAACAAGCATGCCACCCACGGGGAGGGGCTTTTGGATGACACCACACAAGTATGACTAAAAACGCAAATAGACGTATTCGCAAATACGTCGACTTCTGAACGAACCCCCTCATTATTTGTGACAAGATGCGCCTTGATTTCCGAAACAGAATCAGGGTTATCATGGCAGTTTGATTGCAGGGTAAGTTAATGTACAGATGATTGACCGGATTTTATGACAACACATTTGAGCTTTTAAAGTTGATGAATTCTGGTTAAATCAAACCTCAGATTGAATCAAAACTTCATTTATTTGTTTGTTGTTGTGTTGAAATGTCGTCTTTCACACGCTGCTTCTTTAACTTTTTCCAAAACTTCTGGGTCTAATATGAAGATTTTTTTTCTTAAAACAGGTCATTGCTTGCTGATCTAGAACAGGAGAGGTTTGGTTTGGGGTTCGAGGAATTTTGCACTCAGCTCCAGTATTACGATACTTACGTCGACAACATCCAGACAGCTAAAAAAGTTCTTGTGGTAAGTTCAACATTTTGATGCGTTTTGTWKTTGGTTTTGTAGATGCTTGCTGTGGTCTTCCATTGGGGACCAAACATGCGTTTGCCAATTAAAGCTGTTCATACAGCAAATAAGAACCGAACTCGCTCCAGATATTCAGTCGTGAGTCCTGAACATTTCTGCTAATCACTTCCTGTGTTGCTACTCCATAGCGTGATCATTTATCTGCTTGCTAAGTTACCTAATTTAACGTGCCTTGAGTATTGACTTCCTGTGAGTGAACACGTTCTTTTGCCTTTGAATAAAATTCTGGGGTCATCTTACGCAAGAGCTCTTGGCTACATCTGTCAATATGAAATCATGAATATGTATTCGTTATAGATCTATGGTAATGGGCACAATTGACAGTATGTCATGCTCCAGTTTTAATTAGTCTAAACCTATTAAGTCATCATACGACTCCTCATCCGCGGCATTGTCCCGTTGTACAGTATTGTTTCGCTCAACCTCGCGGGAAATGAAAGGAAGACGCAATGTCAGGTCAGTAACTCAAAGATCCCTGTCGAAATGATTGGCGGATGGAGCGGTTAAAAAAATTGAGTCACCTACGTGATTAAGGTTTATGGTTGACACTTTGTGCAAACTGATCTCTCCCAGGCAAAGCCCAGCGGTACCATTAGGCCCAACACTACCATCTCATTACGCCTGACTTAAGCGCACATCCTTCGTCAGTTGGCCAAAAAAATATCTCTCTTTGCTAATTAGCTTCTCCCTTAGCAAGGCACCTGTACCCGAACGCACGGATGACTGATTCCTTGTTAGACCAAATCAGTTAGCGCTTAAAGAATCATCGCTACGCTGGGCTAATGCTAACGTATGTATTCTGGGCACTCGTGGTGAACTGAGGGGGCATTTTAAACTGAATTTCGAAGTGGAGATGTTTCACACTATGCGAGTAATTGGGTTTGACACTGAATGTATTTTAGCAGAAAGGTCATTTAAAGTGTTAGCATCACACCGAAGCCACGTAAGGCTGCAGAACTCCACAAACATCTACTCATATTTATGTGAGGGAAGCCTGAATCCTCACAGATATTAAATGTGTTCATTAAGAGGAGGAATACGTTTGCGGAAAATTGACGGATTTCCATTGATCCCTGAGTTAAGTTAGCATTGATTCTCCAGCCAGGCCTACGTGGAGTTAATTGCAGGAACATCAGGCGACGTGTTTGCCGTGAAACGTGACTCAAACGTGACAGGTCTGTCCTTAGGTGTCACCACCAAAAAAGTGTCTTAGTTTTACAGTCTATTTATTCACATCTTCCTCTTGGATTGGCTGGCATGATTACGTCTGATTGGGCTGTGAAACACAACTTTTTATGAATAATTAAAATGGAAGCCTGCGTTTAGTTCTTTACTATATAAAGTACTATTGTATGTATTTTACTGTATGTATTTTTGTATTATAAGGTTGGATCGGCACTCCACACGTAAGCATTTTTGTGAATGATATCCAAGAGAATGATTTGTGTATTTGTTTGTTACATATAAAATATATTAATAATAACACACTTTCTAGAATACCACTATTAAAATCAATTCATCTGTGATGTCTAAATTTTGATGTTCTCGTCTCATAATTAAAAATGTCAGGATTCTTGTATAGTTTTTTGCTGTGTTTTCATTGGCTGGTCTGAATAACTGATTCCACTCACATGTGTCCAGTATGCTGTGATTTAATGTGCTCTGCTCAGAGGGAGACCCCAGCTGCCTCGACCATAAACGCCCCCCGAGCAGGTGTCGCACGCCGCGTGGGCCGTTTGAAGATGATCGATTGTTTCGTATACCTGACGTGTTTATTTATTATTTACTTAGCACTCAAACAAAGCGCAGACACGCGTTTTCTCGGAGGGAAGCACAATTCAAAACAAATTTAACATCTGTGAAGACAACATTAAATGCAAAATAAAGAACAAATATGCTAATGTGGATGCTGTCTGTCGCTAGCTTGACGTGGATGTGGCTCACGATGACGTAAAGAAAAATTCACCTAGAGCTTAAAAATGTAATTGAGACAGTTTTAAAGATCAAAATAACATTTTTGTGGAATTGAATAAAGATCTTAAGAAGTATTAGATGCATTTTCTGCCATTGTTTTTTCACAAACTGAGAGATGAAACAAAATGGTTGTCTTTGGTAATTAAGAACATGTTAAAACCATAACGTTCCTATAATGTTCTGTGATGGCACCTTAGCGTTGATGCATGATTCTTCTTCCTCTCAGGTTCAGCTGAAGAAGAGCAAAGCCTTCAGACGTTTTAAGAAGCTCCAGGAATCGAGACCTGAGTTCCATCAGCAGAAGCTCGAAGACCTTCTTCCACTTCCTCTTCAGCGCATCCAGCAGTAAGTCCAAACATGCGCTAGTACTTAAAGTTTTAATTCTGTGTTTGCAGTACTGACTAACGGACATCTCAACCACTTATTGCAATTGACTTGAAAAGTTTTCTTTTAATCTCAACAAATGTCAACGTACGTCCGTCATTGAATTTCTAGAGAAACGCGATAGATTGGTCACTGGATGTTTTTCGTATGTGTGTGTATTTAAACCATCTGCTTTCTTGAAAAGATTACCGGATCGACAGCATCAGCGAGACACCGGCATGGATATGCAGTCATTTCCTGAAGAGAACGTAAAGCGTTTTGTTATGCATCAGTATTTTTTGACACAGGCCAGTCTGCTTCACGTAACGTGCTACAAAATATTTTGCTTTGCTGTCAGATCGCTCGAAGGCTTTATGTTTTGTTGATGTTACGGTGTGGATTTTCTTTAAAGAACAAATTTTGGAATCGTTTGATAGCATCACGGCAGAAAACTGTCACCACCGGGACACGGTTTTCATGCTTGAATTCTCCATCCGTATTGGGTCGCTTTGGAGTGAGTTCGTTGGGCGCCACATACCGAGACTCATTGACAGACGTAATTATTGTTTGATGTCGCGCTCACGCCTTCCTCCAGACTGCCCAAGAACTGTCAAAATCCCTTTTGTTAAGCAGACGATTTTGTTGGCTGTAATTTCACGCGGTCTTGGTCTCAGCTGTTAATTAGCGTAACAGGGTGCAAAATGAACCAGAACATGCTTAAGAACCAGCGCAAATTACATGGCATTCCTATATCAAGCTGTTCAGATCCATCTTAATTAGGCTTTAATGTCACTCCTACTTATTAAACGCAGTTTCCGACACGAAAGAAGACAAACAAAACGTCATTCTTGCAATGGAGATAATTATGTCTTTATTTTTTCTTTATCAAAACATTCCTCTACTGTGAAACGAAAGCGTCCTTAGTGCGTTCACCAGACGGTTTTCATTTAATGGTCCGTTCGTATGCGCACTGTCTGTCTGTATTTGCTTCCTCTTGTCTTTCTAAACCAGTATGTTTTGCTTGCTTTTACAGAGCACAAAAGGAGATGTTTAGCTGTATGTTTGTGGTGTTCTTCGTCAAACAGTGAAAGTGGATGGTGACCTGGGATGTCAGACAGCAAAAATGACAAAATGCACCATAAACTTAGTCTGTAAGGCACGTTCTATGTTCTTTAAACTTCTGAAGCTGTACGATAGACTTGTGTGTCAGTCATTTCTATGCCACATCTCTCAGATCTGTTTTTTCTGATAGTCTGTTGTACAGACTATCTTTATGGTGCATTTTGGATCTTGGCCTCTAGTCTCCATTCACCTGCATTGTATGGAAAACAGCACCTTTAAGATTCTGCAAAATATCTCCTTTATTGGACATCTACTGATACCAGATATACTGTTTGCTCATAAGCAGCTTTTCAGTTGAAATGCAGTTTTGTTGCAAGTTAGTTGAGTAAATGGATTAAGAACTTAAGATGTTGGTGCTTCAAATAACTTGAATGTGTTGAATCTTTTAGCAGATGTTTTCGTCCTCCCGTAACCAAGTGTAAAACTCATGTTTAATCAGTGGATGATTGACAGGTCAGTAGGCGGTCCTTTATTGTTTTCCAGGACATGTTTGTTTTTGACTTTTTAAATCTGGCTTGAGAATGAGATTCTGTTCACACTTGTGTGTAAACCCGTCCAATTCAGATTTGGCCTGAAACCGATGTCAATACCAGATGTGTAAACAGGATCACAGATCCCAGCCTTTCATGTCTCTGTTTTGTCGTCCAGCAGGCCACAGGATTTAGTGCTAAACACCTTCTTTGAATGCCGCGTCGCACCCTGATTTCTCTCCACCCTGTTATCACACACACATCCCTTAATTTCCCTCGGAAACGCAGAGCTCCGACATCTCAATCAGTGTGTTCAAAGACGCCCTTGATCTGATCTCATCCTCTCAGCCCCTGATCACTGTGTTTCCCATCGTCCCCCCCATCGATTCTACCTCTCCGCTCGTGGAAAGCGAGGACGCACGGGGGACGCATAATTGCATGATGATCTTAAGTGGCACGGCAGAAGAGCTCCGTTCTCAGAGAGTGCAGATAATCAGAAGTACCGCCTTTAACAGGGAGTCAGGAGGAAATTGTTGTCACTTATCCGGCTGGAGTGATGATGGATGGCAAGTGTGTGTGTGTGTGCGTGTGTGTCATGGTGGCTACTTAAGACATGGAGCGACACTGGAGGATAAAATGATTCCTGTTATTAAACGCCATTTACTGGAGCTGCCGAGAAGATATCTTCTCTGTCACTTCTGTCCTCCCGGTGGTCTTCCTGACTAGTGAAGGGTCATAGTTCTTCAGCAATCGATTAGTGTATAAACAAGGTTGATTTTGTTTATCTGCATTTTTTATATACTTTTTTTATTAGATTTTTTAATTTGAAGCGACGGTTCTTTAATTAGTAAGCTGACAGCATGATGTGCTTTAGTTGTTTGACAGTTTTCACAGTAAAAAAAACTGTTTATAAATTAATAAGTTGTATAAATTCGTAAGTAAAGTTAAGAAATTCATCCCATTTTAAAGGACAATTACCATTAAATGCTGAGAAACACAAAACCAGCCTATTTATACAGGCTGTTATATCTGCTATTTATATATTTCTTAAGACTGTTTAGTTGAATGTTTTAATTTAATTTAGTTAAATATATTGTCGTTTTGCACATTATACATGTGTGTCAGATGGTGGTTTTTGAAAATGTTTTAAGGCGCTGTGACAAGTTTATAAAGTAATTTTTTAACTTCTTTTTGACACGCTTGTATGTAATCAGTGTGAATTTGTGTCAACTTAATATTTCTTATTTGTTGTCAAGACGAATCGTTCCCAGGTGCTCGTACCCGTTTCCAGCTTCAGTTTTTACTGTTTCTAGCATTAGTTTTTGTTGGCAGTATTAAAGCAGCGCTTTTGTTATTTTTTGCAACACTTGTAAAGATCCATAATGGATTTGTACGTCTTCGGCATTGACGTTACATTGAAGTGCCACATAAGAGGTTAATCCTCTATTTTGCGGTGTAACCGTGGCTCACTGCAGGTCAGAAGGTCACGGCCGCGTCTCTTTTACATGCAGAAGCCTTTAAAAGCGGAGGAGGGCTCGTGTTAATGGAGCCAAGCCATTATGTAGCTGATAGTGTCGGGCTGTTATATGGGCTTGCGCTTAGATAGCAGATGAGTTCAGTTTAGTCTGTACTTCAAACAAGACGTAATGAGAAAAAGTGCAGGGCTTTTTATTCGGTTTGTGTTTGTTTGCAAAGGCGTTGATTGAACTCATTTAAAAGCCGCTTTGTGGGCCCGTCCTCATAATCGGCGTTTCTTTGCTATCGTGATGTCGCTCTAACGCAGAAGTTGATAGGTTGCCTACTTCACATGTATGGTTCAGTCTTGAGACGAGACCTCCGGCGAACTCACCTTCTCTCTTTCTTTGATCTTTTTAAATGGGTTGCATTAAAACTCACTTGTTTCGATCTATTCAAAGACTTGGAGGACCGCGATGTACCGGGCAGAAATCTTAAGTCTTTGAAAAGAGCTTTTTATATAATATATTTACACTGAGAACTGGTATTGATCCCCTTAATATAACATTACCCTCGTCTCATCGTCCTTGATATGTTGACCTCAGGTAGTGATTGTGTACCACAATGCTTTGCTCTCAGGTAGAGAGGCCTTATTGAAATTCTTGGTAGCTATCAGCCAATCTACTTTATGTTTCGACTTTTGTTAATTAGGTTCAGGCACTCGGGAACAGTCAAAATGTGGCAAAAGTTGCAGCTCGCCTTAGCAAAACTGCACGGTGCTCTGAAGAGCATTTTGTGCCTTGTCTTGTTTTGTTAATTAAGCGCAATTAATTAAAGACTAACAAGGATTTTCTGTTTTCAAAGAGCGCATGTGGATTCAATGGTAAACATTTTAAATATGGAGTTTAATTAGCAGTTTCGATACACAAAAAGCGGATGAGCTATGTTTTCGGATCCAATTAAAATGGCATGTTGTAGATAATTATTTAAAGTACGCATCAGTATTTTGATTGATCGCGAACTTCCACCCCAAACTGGCAAAACCAGAATCACGTGACTCGTTTGCAATCCCGGAAAAGGACGGATTCTTACATTCCGGTGTGCTTGTGGAAGGCAGTGTGCATTTTGTTTAGTTTGCATTATATTTTAATTGCTGAAGTTCGACGCCAGACTCGACACGTCTTCCGCCTTCGTTGATGCTCAACACTCGTAATTCCACGGCCATTAAAGAGCAGTAATTACGCAACCGCCGACGCTTGTTTAATAACCCGTGCAGGAATCTGACAGTGGCTGTTGTCTCTTAATTAGGAATATGAATTCTTAATGCACGTATTTAAAGAAAAATAATTAGATATTTCTTCCCTCGCTCTTCACAGACTGACGTGCGTATAACGACAAGGTGACCCGACGTATTATCCGCTGGGGGGGGGACTAGCTTTAAAAAGAACTGGAACGTGAGTTTGTTTCATCTCCATATTACAAAGGAATTAACCAGACGAATTGTCCGCCTGGTAACTAGGCCAGCGACGCTTTCTAGCGCTCTTGATTAGAATATCTGAACCGCTAGAAATACGGTTCAGATAATCGTATTGTCTTGTTATCTTCTCTTTGCTTTGGTGCTAATGAGTGGGACAGGGCAGCTAAACGAGCAAGTTTCGTTTACATTATTTGGAACGTGCCTTAATAATGCTCATTAGGCCGTTCCCTTTTTTGTTACCCGCCACTTTAATTAGAACACCCCCCACACACACGCACCCCTAATAAGGGCATTCGTGCCTGATAATGCCTGTAATGTATTTGTTACTACAAGATGAGACAAGAAGAGAAAGAAGTGAGATTATTTCTTTTTTTAAGTGCCTTTTAATAGATGGAGGCTTAATTGGGGCTTGTTTGGTTTCCCTTTCATTTCTAACGAGTAACGCAGTGCCGCTCTGGTTTCGCTTGCCCTCACAAAGCCTGTTTAGTTTAGGCTTCGTTTAGACTGTTTGTAGGCCTGCGGTATTTTTGTGCTTCGCTGAGTAGCTCAAAAGCACTTCAAGCTTACTAGTAAACAACAACTCGTTCTAAAAACACAGCAAGGTATTCCAAAGCTTTGTGGTTAATTCTAGTTTTTTATTTTTGCTAATGCAAGCATCATTTTAGGCCCCTACAGGTTACTTAGGAATTAAGCAACAAGTCAGTTTGCCTTCAGACAGGATGTTGAGAAGTGTGATGTTACTTTTGTAATCCTGCCAGGCGGACGATACAAATAGACAAGTTTCATGTAGAGGCACAAGGTCAGCGTGAGATTGGCCACGTGTGACTGGAGGCAGTAAGCAACCAATCAGAATATCCAAACAGTTTTACAAGCCCCACCCTCATTTTTCTTAACATGTGGCGACCTTTTCTTAGTTTAGAGAGACAGTCGTGTTAAGGCATGAAGCAGACCGGACTCAAAGCTGCCCTTACATGTTGCGAGCACGTGCTGCCCGCCTCACCACAGCACCTGCACTTAAGAGTCTGTGTGAGTCTCTTTTCACCACCTGGCACCTGTATGTCTGCATCAATGCCCTCAGACCGCAAGCGCTTGTGTTTGGGTCTCGACCTGATGAAGGGAGCGGAGAGAGAGAACGAGGAAAGATATAGACACTCGCAGACAGAAATCAATGATAGTTGTCAATGAAGTCCAAGGTCATTGTGTCCTCTGAACAAATAGATTAAGGGAGCACTTAGTGGGCTGAGGTGCTTTTCAGGTGGTGAGGGGCTTTTGACATCATCAGTGATGAAATACGTAGTCTGTTATCTGTCACACTTTTTCTGCTTTAATGTTATTTTTAACCGGTTAGCCATTGTCTGATGTACATCATGTTATGTTGTACTGTTATGAATGTGATGTTCATAACAGATAATGTACAGGCAGTTATGATCGCTTTATTCTCACAAGATAAACGTAAAATCAGATCAAATCTTCTAACTAAATAAATGTACGGTTACTTGGTCAAAATATAAGCTCCTATTTTATTTTATTTTATTTTGTGATAATGAATCGCTGACTGTACATTATTTAACTTATTATAAGGCTGCTCACCAAATAATGTTTTGAAATTGGCAATGTGAAATTCATAACTTGAAATGTTGATTTATTATGTGAGAAGAAATTTGATGTGATTGACTAGCACAGCCGCTGAATGCAGCTATCAGCCAATCAGAATCGAGTATTCCAGAGAGCTGTACAATAATGCAGTTTAATATAAGCATTTATGTAAGCTACATACTAAACTAAACTTAAAAACTTTAACTTACTTCCTTGGAGTTTAATTCATTATTAGGCCCAGATTTTTATCCTATTTGTCAAGAGAAGGGGCCTAAAAAGTCATCAGATTCTATAAGAACATTTAATACTCGCATAGAGCAAATTATTATAAATAACACGGGATAACTGAGCACACACGTGGCAGGAATTATTCACTCCAGCTTGGAATACGTCAAGCTTAGCGTGATATCCCGAGACCACCGCTGTGAATAAATACACATCCTGTAAACTGACTGTTTTGCCCGAAACTGTATATCAAATCACCTCCAAACTCAGAGATACAGAGAGGGAGGGAGGGAGGGCCAAAAAAGAACCGTCAGATTTTGAAGGCCCCGTATCAGATGTTTTCTCCTTTCTCCTTAGCCTTGTAGTCTCAACCGTCTTAAAATCTCTCGTCAGAAGTGGAGTTTAAAGGAAGTGCTCCTCTACCCCCCGCCGCGGTTGTTACGGGTGACGGGTGACATGGGCGTCTTGGCTGCTGCCACTTCTGTTTACATAATTTCGACATGGCCGCAGGGAAAAAGAGACTGCGGCTGTAACCAGCTAAACTTCACACTCCTCCAATTAGAAAAGCCCTGCGCCGGCGCTTAGCACAGCTCTCACGGAACGGGAACGTTCAAGCTTAAGTTTTCCGCCCGCGGGGGATCGACCGGCTGAGTCACCACAGACAGACGCCACTGTGGAGTTGAGAGGACGTTTCAGACAGACTTAAAGATGCCCCGGTTTATCTGACGATATGTTAAATGCTGGACGTGAAGTGAAATTTAGTGGCACAAATGTTGCTGTTTTTTTCAGGAATCTTGAAAAACATTGGAATTGGCACTGTTTACTTTCTTAATATGTATTCCTGCTCTTATTGTGAATCATTTATTGGTTCATCATAATTAAAAATAGGTTAGTTAACAGGAACTAAGAATGCAATATATTTACATTGAGGATTCAATTGATGATTTAATGTACATACACTAATGCTTTTGTAACATTTAAGTTGCATTAACCAAAATTGTTCATTTTTTGTTCATGAGGCCTTTAATCTGTCAAAACGTTGCTTCTCTTCTAGAATCATCTAAAGATGGGATGTCAGGGGATGACATTGTTTTAGCAACCTGCATTCAGTTGTGGCTCCATTCTGGTATAGAACACTCGCTGTTTACGATCCAATCAAATCCCAGATAAAATCAAGCCCCGCCCTGCATTTTTTATTATTGTTGTTGTTGTTGTTGTATATCCAAGTTAATTACATCATAGTACAGAACTGAAACAGGTTGCAAGCAGAATTTCACGTTGCGTTTAAGAAACCTTCAAATGGTTTATTTAAAGAGATTTCTGTAAAAAAAGTTGATTTTTGCACTCTGTTTACGTTTAATGAACGCACATCATATTTAGCATGGCAGTGTTTGCTTTAATGCATGTTTAATTGATACACCTGCGCAATGCCAGTGTGATTCCTCCAAAGTTTTTAAGTTTCTTAAATCAAAGTGCAGAAAACTGCGGTGAATCTTATTCCCAGTTGTGAAGATACCGCAGAGTCTAAGTTTTCAGAGAGCCTTCTCGTTTGAAAGAGCTCTTTGATGTGTCTAGTTGCTGGAGTTCTGCTTAAGTGAGCTGTAATCTCAAGTATTAAGACTCTATCTCAGGCCTTGAAACAGTGAAATGAATTACTACCAAATTTTCTTCCTTCTGAGTTTGGCCCTCACATTGTGATAGGGGTCATTTCTTTAATGGGGCCCCTGATTTGCCCGGCGGTTTATAATATTTTTGAGGACCATAGCACAGTAATCAATATTTAATTTTTTTCTGAATGGCAATCTGTTCGTGTTGGGCTGATGTGGATTTGACCCCTGTCACATTCAGGCACTTGTTTGTGTGTACTGGGTCATACGGTCTGGGTTAGAGAAGGTGTTTTTTTCTTGTTCTGTTGTTTTCATGTCATTTTTACACCCCTTCTTAATCCTTTTGATTTTTCCAGGTCTCTCTTTAATATCACAAATCGGTTATGCCACATCGAGGGGGAAACAAAGACGTGGCACATTAGTGTAATTTTTTAGACTTGAATGCCCCTTTATTCCTTTTTAAAAAGAAAAAACTGCCCTTTTTCTTTCCTCTGCGCGTTTTAATGCGAGTAACACGATGACAGCTCTTGTCCAACCTCCTTACCCTGACACTCAGTGATCTGCTTTCCCTTGCGCTTCAAGAGTTTATTTATAGAAACATCGCAATGAGCCCGTGCCGTGTTTTGTTTGTTTGTTGCTTTTTTAGGTACAAGCATTTCTTGAGGGACCTGACGGAGAACACAAGTCCAAGCAACCTGGAATTTCAACAGCTTTCAAGTAAGAGAATCCGCCGTCTCGCGACTCGACAAACACTCTCTTATCCTGTTAGCGCTCTGTGACAAAAATGTTGATGGGTTTAGCCTGTCTACTTTTTTTTGTTGTTGTTATTATCTGTTTATTGTCAGGATCTGTATCAAGCTGCGGAATCACATTCACCCAAAAGTCACACTTGTTATGCATGTCAAATTTGCTTTCCACTCTAGTTTGTCACATTCTGAGGCACCTAAAACGAGATCAGTCATTTGTTTGCCATGACGAGGTGCGGATGTGTGCGGAGGATACCTTGGCCCGCTCAAGAAGGTGCAAACGCGGAAATCGTTTCATATAGTGCCAAAACAAACCCGCTTCTAAAAGGGAAGAAACTTTTTAAGCTGGCAGTAGAAGAGACAGCCTCCCTTGTCTTTGTTAAGGTGACAAAAAACAACTCTGGGCTCCTGTTGTAGCTTCCACGCATCGTTTTTTGTCACCGGGTGGCTCTGCTCGCCAAGGATAAAAGTATGGCTTAACACAAGTCTAAATTCTCGATGTGGGTTTTGACATAATTAATTGGGACCAGATCAGAAGATATCAGCCATGCAAAATATAAATAAATAAAATTGCCGGCATCAACAGAAGCTCCGATAATGACTCTTTTTCTAACGTCAAATAAACAGCAAATCTGACTTAAAAGCCAGTGTACACAAGGAATTATTTATGTGTATCAATTAAAGTCTCATTGGTTGCTTGCTGGTTTTGCTTACAAATTAAAACAGCCCCTGATTCTAAGATGAAGGTACATATCCACATTTGCCTCTCCATTGCCTCCTCTTCCTCTCATTAGAGCTGCTTTTTAAACTCCCTAGATTTTTTTTTAAGTGAGAGAGAGAGAGAAAAGTTTTCTCATTCGGCCCGGGCAGATTGTAAAGGGAATTATTTAAAAACAACCCCAGACGAATCATATTGTATGTGATTAAGCAAACTAGCTGTGAAATCACAAGAGGTTTTGTTGTTTTCCATCTATCCTTTTTTGTGGTGTTGTTTTTGTTCCATATTTTTTTCTTTTCCTCCTTTCCTACTTTCTCTCTTCGCCATGTAGGCGTTCATTTATATCACAATATGGGTGTTTGTGCTGGAAATTGCCATTTTAATATTGGAAATTGCGTCTGGAAGTTGATGGGCAAAAGGTGCGATTATTGGTAAGAAATAAATGATGAGGTACGAGTGCAGGAACGGCTTCATGTTAAGTGAGACCTGAGCTAGAGACTCACAACAAAAACAAAAAAAAAATTCTGAATTCTGATTGGTTGAGCCGCATTCAGGGTTCATGCAGTATAAGCAGAATACCAAAATCCAGCAGACCGATTTCTAGCATAACGTGGCTTGTATACCATCCAGACTCGACCGCATTTTGTCTTGCATGATGCGTTTCATGCAAAATGACACAATTTCAGTTGTAGTGGTTAATTGCTTTTTTTGCATGCTAACTTTAGCGCTCCTCACAGCCAAGTGTCTCCTGAACTCCTTCGTGAAGTCTTTGACGCTGTCAAAGGTTAATTAAAAAAAGTTAACACTCGAGAACTTCGCCGTCGGAGTTCTGTTTAAACATACCGGATGGCTAAAGTAAAAAGACAGTGAGGCAGTGTTAGCAGAATGCGGAATGAGACCGTATTAATAATGCATCAGTCGGGGCTCTGTTGAAACACAATTATAGAGAGGGTTTTCTTAAAAGAAATGGACTGAAAGATGTACAGACTGAGGGCCAGTCATCTCTAAACAGCCACTTTGTTTGGTTTTTGCTTGTAATTGTTCTAAAGATAAGCGACTCAATTATGCAGCGATTGTTTAACTCGGGCAAACGCCGTGAGCGTTGTTCGTTGTCTTCATTGTTAGAATAAACAGGACCAAAGCTGGGTTTAAAATTAGTGCCCGTCTGCTTATTTATGTTTCTTTATTCCTTTTAATGAGTTGATGATGTCTACATTAGTTCGTAATTGCTGAAATGTTTTCTCTACGACTTCGTAAACTCAAAGTATGATCTGAAACTCGAAAAACTGCGTTATTTAGATCACGTTTGTCTGTCTTTTATGCTTTGAACAGCCACAAAAACCTTTTTTTAATGCAAAAATGCACATGAAATCTTTTAGCTTAAGTATTTAGATACTGTAATACAGATTTAATAACTCTGTCTTTTTGCCTACAGTTTTGCTTAAACATTAATACGTAATGCAGTGACCTTGTGTATTTGATGGGTAGCACAATATCCCATGGCAAGGTCTGTACATAGATTTCAGCCGTTCAGTGATGTTTGGGAATGTAAACGCACCCTCACAGTCTCCAGGGGGTTGATGGCGAAATCAAACATTGTTATTATGATATGCAATAATGCAGCATGCATAATGCATTAACGCCTATGGATGTGCACTTATTGTGTGTCGTGCTGTTGTGTTA
>JAZGTK010007668.1:0-19115 GCA_036877625.1 Ambastaia sidthimunki
TTATTCTAAATTTCAGCACTCCTAGAACACTAAGATTATAAACCAGAACTAACTGTCGTATAAATACATTTGCGTTGCAGGTGTGAAGTTCCAGCCTGACTAAAATAAAATGTATATGTAACGTTTTTTATTTAAACTGTTGAATTTAGTTTATTTCTTCAGATCTAACTAGAAGACGCTTGGGATAGCCTGCAGGGTGTACCTGTGGTATTGACTAGTGAAGCAAGTTAGAAAGGGCAAAAATGAGAGAAAATCCGCAAATTAATTTCCCACCTGTAAGCATTATGTTAATTTACAGGTCTAAGTATAACACTAAGTCTTGAAGTTGTAAACCTCATCTGACACTTTTCCCAGCTACTGTGTTACTCTCAAGGGCTTGAATGACATTCTGAGCTGTGGACTGTGGCTGCATATAGCTCAGCTGCTAAAATATGGTGCTATCAATGCCAACTGACTAAGTTATGGGTTTGATTCTCAAAAAACATTCAAGCTGAATTAAAAAAGTATTTACTGCAGTGCAAGACGCTTTGAATAAAAGTGTTCACCAAATGCATTGTAAAAAAATATAATTGTGTATGGGAGGTGTATTGTACAGAAACATGGCAATTTGTAAGGCTCAGCTATATGCTGTTAAAATGAATCTACTACATTTTTACACAAACGCACAGATTTGATTTCCTTACAGTAATTTGTAATCTCTTCCTAAATATCAACATTGCAAGTTGTTTTTACACTTTTTTTTTATGATTTTTTTTTTATGAATTATCCCCTATAAATATATCAAAGACATTATAGATGTACAAAATATAAATGTGAACACTCAGTTCACAATAAGGGCAGAAATAGCCTTGCTGTTAGACTTGCTGAGAATTATTTTAGTTGAATGAATTTCTTTCTCGCAGGGCTGCTTTTCTTTAACCCTTGAGGGAGGGTTTGATCTTCAGTTATTTCTGGGTCAATAATGTGTCACTGCTCCTGGCACTGGCAATCTCGAGTATAACTGTTTCTATATGTCAGAGTTAACAGAGGACACGTCCAGTTCTATACAACTATTAAAAACACCTCACCACATTGTGTGGACAGGGTTGCCAAGCAACTGTTTTTCTTATTTTATTAGAATGTGACTCAGATTAATACAATATCTGAATGAAACTTTTTTTGTGATTATGCTAAAAGATTATGCTAAATTATTTTTGTTAAAAATAAGTTTTTATTTTCAGATTTAACAAGCTTTAATTAGCTTTTTTCTTCTTTTATAGTTATTCTTTATTTTCTCTAAATAAAAAATACATAAGCAATGAGCCCTTATGTAACAGATAGTACAAGAAAATACTTTTTAAAAAGGCAAGTATATACACAGTATATACACATACATACATTATATATACATATAATGGAGACAATAATGTGTATGTATGGGAAAACATATAAATAAGCAGTTTGTAATAAGCTATTGTTTTGTATTATGTAGGAATTAATATATTTCTTACATACTTTAATAAAAAAATATGAAAAAGGAAAAAAAAATGTAAATAAATATAAAAAAATAGTCTTATGGTATTGTTAACAAATTAGGAACATAGCATATGTATTCAGTAAAGCAAAAAGTTACAGTATTTTGATATATAAAAACCTAACTGTAATTAAAGAAAGTTAAGAAATTCTAATCAAAAAGAACATAATAAAAGTAGAATGTGAGTGTCACTATTTTTAACTCCATAACCATTAGGGTATGAATCACCGGCTATTACATGACTGTGACTCATGAAAATATATATGATTAGCTACTTGGCTACACAACTACTGCTTCTATAGCAAATTGTGTTGCTAGGCAACCTAGTGACTGACATAGTAGAAATGGAAAGAAAGTGTCATTCACTATATAAAATATGTATTTAGCTGTGTTTTAAAATTGTATATTACCAAAGCACTATTGAATCTTTGATTTTGATTGGCTGACAGACTTTCTAGGGTGTTGGATCTCTTTCCAAAAATGCATAGCCATAAAACAGTTTCTCACCAACCTAGAATGTGATTTAGAATGGGAAATATTAATAACCCATTATTTGTGAGGTGTGATAGCTATTGTTAATTTTTAAAATTCTTTGATGATGAAATTCAATGAAAATCAAATGTGTGTGTGTGTGTCTGTTTGCAAATTATAAAAAGGAAAGAAATTAGTTAATTTAATTCAGTAAACGTCCTGTTTCAGTAAAAAATGCCTATGAGGTATGACATGTTTTCACACACAGCACAAACCTCTTGTCAACACAAACTTGTCAAAAGACAATGAAAATATGTGAAATTGCTAACAAAAAGAATATCTATAAATAATTTATTGTACACTGTTTGTTACTTTCACTTTATAGTCAGTTTTGCAGACTGCTGTCTGAAAATATTCTCCAAACTTTATTGTCAAAAGTATTGCTAATTAGTACTAATTAGACAGTGGAGCCAACTCACCTTAATCTTCTAGTATCAATGTTTTCTTTATGTTGTTAATTTTAGATTGTCATGGATTCATCAGGCTTTATCCTCATTCCCACTCAGTGAACTGCTTTTCCTGAATTATAATCACCTGCATGTGTCCCTCATTAACACCACCCATCACAGTATAAACGCACACATCTCACACTCACTGTCTGGGTTACAGGTTCCTTATATGTATGATTATATACAGTGACGCTCTCCTTGTTCTCCAAACTCTCCTGCTCCACCATTATTGTTCTCTAAACTCTCCTTCCCTGGACTCCATTCACTTTTTTACTCACCCGTTTTAATTTCCTGCTGCAGCTGAGGTGTGTGGATATCTATTGACCAGCCGTAATGAAATGGTTAACAGACTGATTACATCATCTGATATTTCATTCTGTTTGCTCTGCAGCTGCTGCTAACAATAAACTTTTCATATTTTACATCTCTTGTCTGATTCTGCTTAGCGTTACAAGGATAGAAAAAATAAATAAAATGATGCAAAATTGAAAGGCAAAATCCATATCCGAATTAGATCCACAGCCATGTGCACAAATCAAAGAAGATACAACAAAACCTAGTACTGGTTCCTCACCATTATTCATAAACAACAGCGCCAACAATTCTGAAATGAAAGCTGTATGATTTGGATTCACTCCACTTATGGTATATATATATATATATATACGGTTATTATATATATATATATATGGTTATTCAATGAATGTGAGGCAGCCCATCATCATAAAAGCAGTCACCTCTCGCCATCTGCACTGCCAGAGCTCCAGCTCATTATTACCATCAGCAAAAGAACCACAGGAATCCAAATTTAATGAAAGTATGGCTGGAAAAATAATTGACAAAAACACAATTGATGGAAAAAGAATGGGGGTGGTGGAAAGAAAGATAGAACAGGACAACACATAGCCTTGAATGACAGATTCAGCTTGATCTTCCTGGCCTTTGTGCCTCACAGCGGAGATATTAATGTTTATTCAGCTCAACACAACTGCATCTTGTTTATGGATTTTGTCTTCTACTCTGCATAATCCCAATTATTGTCTTGTTACACTTGCACTATACAATCTTGATGTTGGCATTGTAAGGTCAGAGGTGCTGTTGTGACAAATGCAATTTTGTCAAAAAACATAGGGTACACAGAATTAACCAATGGAAAATGTAATGTTATGTTAATGTACTTCATATGTGAGTAAAATGCAAACAAGACAATAATGGGATTTATGTTTTTTTTCTTTGTTGTACTGCTTAAGAAAAATCTGATTTGCTTTCTCTGTTTAAACTGCAGATTTAAAGGTTCAGTGTTGATTTAAAGACAAATATCTTTTTGGACTTTATTATAAAACCTTATTATAATACAGAATTTATAGTATAATCCACTTACGGCTGGATGGATAGATCCCAGAGGCTAAATTCTGCATTAATAATGGTGTTTCTTTTGTTTGTGGAACACGCTAGCAACCACCACACTAAACATTTAAAAAAAACTCTAAGAAAAATAATTATTTGATTGCAATGTTACTTTATCCATTCTAGAACATGAAAAAACAAGATGATTATTTTCAAGTGATTAAATCTATATGTATTTTCTAAGTATTTTTATACAGTCAATTATCTTAATAGTGATAATGTCAGGAATTAAACCTAGTGTGAAATACAATGGCAAGAGAACTGTGCAGGATAATAAGTATTGACTGTCTGAAATGTTTGTTTGCTTCAGGCAAGTTCATTTAGGGTCAGGGGAACAAAATAAAAGTTCTGTACCAACTGCATTGAATTGCAAGACGTTTCTGGTACCACAACAGTGTCTGAAAAACCTGCTGAGCTCACTGTTATCAAATGCAATAAAGAAAAAAAAACTTCACGATTCATAAAGTAACATCTGCACAGCATCTATGTCTATGAGACCTGGACATATGGAATGGAAAAAACATATGGACTCCTATGGGACCATAAAAAGGAACATATGCTTTCAAGTCTGGGTACAGAACATCTTATCAAAATAGCTGCAGGGCTCTAAGGACCACATTATTGTATGTATTATATAATGGATGCATGACTTCAGGAATCTATGATGGACTTCAAACATAAAGAATTGCTACTAACTCCCAGTTGGACTGCACCTTGATCTTCAGATAGACTGTGCCAACAACAAATGACAGCAGCTGCATGCACCTGAAAACAATAGGGACCTTACAGACACTCATTTAACAGATGTTCTATTTCCTTCAGTGTTATATGGTATATTTTTCTATCAAAAACAGCTCAGATGTCTTAGTATTCCACATGCAGCGTGAGACCCTTTCTCAAATTCAAGGCTGATGCGCATTCCACATACAAAAGATGTGAATTTGCACACACAATGGTGAGAAACTTTCTCCCAAAAGACACTTAAAGCACCTTGTAACAGCACGTGGACCATATGCGGCAACATCCAGATACACGAAAATATATAAATAAATCACAGTCATACAGTTTTATTTGTATGAAACTGAGAAGTTAGGAAAAATCTTGGTTTGTTTTGCAGAATATCTCAGAGTATGACACAAGCAACCTCAAAATCATGGGTTCAAATAGAGCACACATAGAGAACACAAATTAAAGCACACATGCTAAAATATATAACTTTTAATGTGAATTGCTTTGGATAAGGCCTGAAACATATATTCTTTGATTGAAACATAAGTAAATTAATTTTAACAACTTACAGAGTTTGAAAGGTTCTGCGTAACAGGATTGACCCAGTCAGTGATTCTTAAGCAGTTATGGTTGGAAAATGAATGACCATTTGTTTTCCTTTTTCATGCAATGGTGATCACAGAAGTCCTTCATGGGCATGTGGGTTTGATGGGATTTTCTTGCATTTAAATTTGTCTAATATATAATAATGTCATGTTTTAGTACTTTGCAGTGTGTGTGTGTGTGTGTGTGTGTGTGTGTGTGACCTTCTTTAGCTGGTTGTTTTGTTAGCATGGCGGAACTAGCACATGGATAAATTTTTGTTGTCAAACACAGTTCACGCATCAAACTGTGCAAAATCACAGGTTGCGGTCTGGACCCCAAGGAGTGATATGGGAAGACAATGATTAGATGCCACAACTGCTTAAGAAACTGCACCTGCTTTGTCATGTTTTATTAACGAATGGTGTAATACATATCGAAAATATTATGCGCAAGAGCTGTTTACTGCATGGTTAAACCCACCACATGAAAACAGATTAGATTTTCACCAGGCTTTAGTCACAAATAACATAAATTCACAAGCCATGTTCCTTACCAAGCTTTAATCATATGAACAACACAACAGCTAGAACACGAACAACTCTGATTTGTCCGGCTATAAAGATATTTTTTGCAGTAGCATAATGTCGGCACGAATTCAATTAGGTTGCTGTGTTATGCTTATTATTGCTGCTTTGCTAAAGGGACTGTGTCCAGTTTCCTGATGGAGATGTAAGTGACAAACACGTCGGATGTTTGGGGGCGAGCAGTTGGAGTCGTGCTGACACACACCCTTAATTACTGTCAAAGTGCCAGTGAGATTTCAATTAAGCAGCAGACTGAAACAAAGCTGTAGATTACGCTGCTAGAATAGAAACCAAATAGTAACAATACAGCCACTTAAGCTGGGAGCTTGATCTGCTGTTTATAATCTATCTGTCTTCATTCCTCCATCTGCTCTCTCTCAAACCTGCAAAATATTGGATTTATTATCTAACTCCAATTAAATAAAACTGAAACAAACTCTAATGAAAAGACCAACACTGATGGTTACCAGCATATGTAGTATCTGGTCATCAACATGCAATGCTATTGTGCTGGCTTTCTAAACTATCTTAACCAGCAGTACTTCCTTGATAAACCAGCTTTACTAGAGAAACCATGCAGGTGACCAGTAATGTCATTTTGGTCCATTAGCTACCACTATATAACCAGCAGTATACGCATACACCAGCATAAACAAACATGGAATTTCATGCTGGACAAAGCTCCTTCTTTTTCTAAATGTACGTCTTTAACTATCATAGATCCTGTTGTACTCAGCTGTAGTGCCCATATCATTATTGTCCCTCTGTGCCAATGACTCACTGCTTTAAATAACCACTTTATTTAAAGTGGGCATGAGTTTCCTTCTAAAAACATGGACAAATCATACAGCTACACTGCAATGAGAAAATGAGGACTGGATGATTTTCAGTTTGGAAATGTTCCTTATTATCAAATGCTTGTTCTTCATGTGCTGTCCTTCAAACCCCCACCCTCCCACCCCACCCCACCCCACCCCCCCAAAACAAGAATTCCATTCCTGTTTAACTTTTTGTTTTGATATTTTTGTACATTAGGACAAATCATCTTGTAGATATTTTGGTAGATAATGACACAGGTATATTTATAAATACATAAATTAAATCTCCATGCCCGGCCACGTGCACGCAGTCACTGATCTGTTCTTTTTATAGCAGTATTCTTTTGTGTTCACTAAACAATACTTTGAACACAGAAAAGTGAGACCATATAGCATGCTGTATTTTAGATTGTCATACCCTCTCCCAGACAGTAGTGCATCACATAAATAGTTATAAAGCTCTCAGGACTGGAGGCAACATGTAATCTTGAACAGCTGGAGGATGGACTTCTTCAACAAAACACAGGAGTCGTGAAAAGATTTGATAAGTATGTAATTGCCACATATTTTAGGAGGAAATTTCAAAGACTTTCTTTAAATGGTTCTGCATGCAACCCTCATTGGACCGTATTTCTTAAAAAATCCTATGCTAAACCAATTTGAATCCAAGGCTTGGAATGATGAGTTTAGATGTATATATTGTGAGCTATGCACTGGGGCTGATATACTGCTGCATCTTAAAAAACAATTCTAATTTAAAAGTCAAATTTATGTTTGCCCACTTTTACGTAAACAAAGTACATAATGATTGTGCACATATAATAAATCATAATAGTTTAGTAGGTTTGCCTATTTTTTAAATGTTAATGCTGTTATCTTTATGCAAAAGATAAATTATTTTATTTTACATTAAATCATTTTCCTCATACAATTTTACTCTTGATTGCAGAGAAAAAAGTGAAGGTTATTTTGATTTTTAAGTTATTTTATTGGGCCCCAGCCACCAGAGACAATCACTAACAGATAGTTCTGCTTCAAAACTAAACATAATCTCTATGTGACAAACACTGTAATTTTCAAACATGCCATTTTCAAATGTATTTCAAATGTCATTGCAGGACATTAATATTAAGATCTGATTATTATTTTTCTGATTATTCAAGTTATTTAAAGCTTTATTGTTTTATGGTGAGCAGTTGTGCTAACTGTAAATGGGCCATATGTATGTTAATATGAATGTGCATTGATTCTGATTAATTTAATTGGTCACTTCATTCACACAGCAGTGTAACTGGTCATATTGTTTGCATGTTAATGCAGCAAGAAATCTTGTGAAGGCACAAATATTCTTTTGATCACATCCCCCCGCCATTGATTTTATTGATATAAAGCTTATAACAAATGTTTTGACTCATTTGGATCAAAGCACATAGAGTAAGTTACTGTAATTCAATAATATACCTTACCAGTTACTAGTATATATATCTTACCAGTTAAGATATACTGCAAACTATATTTTGGAAAACGAATGAGCTGAACTTAAGTGTTTATTTTAAGGACTAACAAGTCCTCTTAGCATTAGACTGTTGTTGATTTACAGAAGTACTGAAAGTGTACTTTCATTAGGACTCTTGTCTTGCCAGCCTTAAAATGAGGCACTTTAAAAATCTGCTACTCAAGACTCTGTGATCACCTTCAAGAGTCTATTATTCACAATTGTCAAAAAATCCAGTATTCTGATTTGATAGTATAAAATCACTTATACTACTAAATCAAAGTAATACTTTGTAGTAATAATAATAATAATAATAATGCAATAATTGTATGCCTATTGGTCTCTCCTGTTCTCATATACCAGTGTGTCTGCACCACCATCTGTATCCAATACCCTTATAAATAACTTGTGACATACTGCACATCTCAAAAGGTACACAGTGTTGGATAATGACATATGTTTCTTTCTGTATGTCTTTATTCAAACTCTCCGGGTATGTGATTGCTCCCTTTTCTTATTTCATTCATTTTCAGTCCGTTCATCAGCTTTACCTTTTCTTGCCACTTTTCCAGTGTTTTTTTCTCTCCCTTCCGTCTGTTCTTTCAATGTTCCTGTCATTCATCCTTTATTTTTCTTCATTATTCCATTTCCAGGCCTTTTCGCCTTTTCAACCTGATATACATATTCAGACAAACACTATTATTCCCACCAGTCGAATCCACATGCTTCTCATTTGAACACTTCCTGTTACACATTGTTAGCGAGACTAAGAATTATTATATGATGGGCATCATTTGCATGAAAGAACAGAATTTGCAGGAACAAAGTGGAGGTGTAGGGAATGTTAATGAAGGCACTGTGTATGGCAATAAAATGTAGTAATGTAGTCAGACATTTACTCAGAAACAAGGATAAACCTTTGAAATGACTCTATGGGTTCTATGTTGGATATCTCAGAGGTGTGTAAGTTCATATGAGAAAGAAAAACACATTTTTCTTATAGAATAAAAAGAATTGAAATGCTGCAGAGTTCTACATTTTAAACTTTGCTTTGACAACCATCCATGTTGTAAAGTTCTGATTTAGTTCAGATTTAAGGTAAGGAGACTATTTTGAACACTGCTCTGTTGTGTACTTGTTCAATAACGGATGGCATCAATAATAAATAAATAATAAATAATTGATTTCCTTGTTTTTTGTACAGACAAAAGGAAATTGGAAACTACAGGGATAGGACAACAAGATTCATCCATCCATTCAGGCGAGTCAGAATTAGTAATACAAATAATCTATTAAACCCATAGATTTTAATTTATTTTAGTTTAACATGTACAATTTTCTATAATTCTCTGTACTCCATGAAAGATGGAAATGTAAAGTGCTTGGAACTTTTGTGATCAAAAAAAGTTTAAGGATGTGATGATAAAATATTTCTGATCTGAACCAAAATCAAATCTATAGAGTAATGCATGCTTAAAATCAAATTCTAATGGAGAGAATTAATTGGCCACAGCCTTGATTTTGAGGTTTTTGAAATAAATTTTAGTGTCACAACATGAAGAAATATAGACCAGGTTCTCTCTATAATGCCATTGTGGGGGAAAATCTCTCTGCTGTTGTGAATAATTTAAATGAAGTTGTTTTTAACTTGAGACAGTTGGAAAAGAAGGAAACAATCAATACAGCTCACAAAGCAGTTGCCTGAAAAGATCATTAAAAACAACTTCAAGAGATTCTTCATTAGGTGAAATCACACACTCAAACACAAGCGGAGAGCGAATAAGTGAAAAGTAGGAGTCAAGTGTTGGTCAAGGCATATTTTACATAATGTATCGGAGAAAGCTCAGAATTGAAGGAGACATTATGAGGCGTGCTGGTACTGTATAGCAGTAACGTTATCTTTTATTTGTCTTATGCTTTTAAAGGTAAAAATTGGATTATAAGTGGATGCATTTATTTCCCTAGTGTAATCCCCTGTGATTAGGTCTCATTATGTCCATGTGCATATATTCTTCACGAATTTATGAATAAAACCAAATAAAATTCTGACTATGTATCTATCTCTCATCTATAGTGTTTTACCCACCTTCTTTATTTATCTACCATTTATTCTACCTGTTCTCATTTCTAGCACACTCTCTTCCTATCTGCCTGCTTATATAGTTTTTTCTATCCACATACTTCCATTTTCTGCTACTTGTTTTTTATCTGCCCATAAAATGTTTCTTTCTAAAGCAGCTGTATGGGATCGGATCATAATTTATCAAAGCTCCAAAAGCACATTAAATGTGGCAGTTCTCCAATCACACTCCAACAGCTGTCCACCATTCTTTACACCCATCCTTCTTCTCTAATTTATTGCTTTAAAATGTGAACTCCCTCAAACCCACACATACGCTAGGTCCAAGCAATCTAAAAGCAATCTCTGTTGTTTTGGGGCTGAATATACTAAAAAATTAAGGAAAGCTAAATAAAAAATGTATCAGAAGTAAATAAATGATCAGCATATCAGATGCTATGGGAAAAACCTTCGGTATAACCAGTGTTACCCTTCGGTAACCCGTTCAAAGTGCGATCGAGTATGTGCACTACAAGAGCATCCATATAAAGCGCTCATCTGGCTGGCTGTCCCCATTCGTGGGGCTCCCCTGTTGAAGGGTGGTGCGATCCAGTGGGTCAAAGGAAGCTCTTGTCGGCATCCTCTAATCTGTTTGATATTATGCCAGGAAGCCAAATTATGCAAGATGCTCCCCTTGGACTACAGGCCTCCTGGGTTGAGCAAACAAGGGTTTCCTCACCATTGAGGGATCCCAGCTCCCTTAGAGTTACATTAAGGGACAGTTAGCTAGCCATCTGTAAGCTCCCCTTGGATTTCTGGCCCTAGGGTTAGTGTGGAGGGTCCTCCACTATCCGCAGAGCTTGTTAGAGAGGATGGCAGTTTTGAGTGATGGCAGCTAGCCCTTACTAGCTCCCTTTGGAATTCTGGTCCTCTGAGGTATGAATAGAGTAGCACTCCTAAACAAATGTGTTAAACAGAAACATGCCACTTCTTTAGCATCATTGGGGGAAAACGTGCACCTACAAACTTTGGGGCCATGCAGATTAAATGCCTGAACAGCATTTAAATTATAAGTCATATGTCATATCTACATGTGCAAGTTTCAAAGCAGCATCTACCACCAAAAGCACAAAACAAAACTAGATGGCACGACGCTACATCATTTCCATTTTAATCAACAAAGCTGTTTACACAAAATGTCAAATCTATTTGACTGGCATTCTGTGTATTTGACATAGATTTAACCACCTGGTGACTAAATCACCTTGTAAACACTTGTGGTAATTCTTCAGGAGAAGAATACCTTCTGACGTACATGCCAGCTGTGCTACAATCTACTGCAGAGAGCTCACTCTTGAAAATGATGCAACCCAAGTGTTGCTTTAAATATCTTGGTAGCACTTAGGAGCCCTTTGAAGACTAATGTCACTCCTATATGATGCCTCGCATATAGATAAATATTAAACAAATGAAATAAACTAATCTGGTGTGCTTTCTGCCTTTCAAGACACTGAGGAAAACAACATACGTGGTTTCCCATTTAGTGTATGTGTTTTTGTTCAGCTACACTAACATGAAAGTTCACAAATTCTGAGCACTTTGATTGACATGTCATTACTAGATATAGTCTACTGAATCAGACATGAGAATGAGATAGTTTAACATGCTATAATTATTTACACTACATTATCCTACACACACTATAAGCCCAGTGTCACATTTTAATCACCTTGGGCACTGTAAAAATGCAGTCACGTGTTGCATGGTACAGGGAAAATGCCTCTTGCTCTTTTTGAATGAGAGAGAATGCTTTCTGATTAACCACTAGGGTAGCAATCCCATCAGAGGAATAGAAAATTCAGCACACACATGCATCCAAACAACACAAATAGCTATGACACATCCTCTCCAGACCCAAAGACTCTATCAAATGCCCTTAATGTAATGCAAAGACATTTTAAAATGTTCCACTAACACCGTTTCTGGTTTATATAATATGATGGTATGATATTACATATGTTTATATGATAACATTAAAAAAAAGTCCTGTTACTGCAAGAACGTTTTGATAATGTTTAAAGAACATTAGAATGTTCTGAGAACATTCTCTGTTAGCTGGGTCTCGGTCTAAATGTTCTTCCTAAATAATCTACTCCATACCATTCCATATCATTCCATACCATTCCATACCATTTTCCAACAGCCTCAGGTTTAAAAGTGTTAAAACCACTGATGTGATGTGTAATGCATTATTATAAAAATACTAATATTTTAAAATATTCATACAATAAAAATAAATCGAAAGGTATCACTGTATGTATGTTTTGTTTATGCTTGGACATGAGAAACAACACAGACAGAAAGAGAAATAAGAAGTGATGGAGATTCTTTCATCCTGAGTCACAAGATGCATTACAAACATCATTACTTTACTCAAAACTATTAACCGCCTCAAGCTCAGCACTGAGTGGAAGCCATAGTGCCAGCTACACAGATCACTCCACCAGACTGATTACCTCTAAGCTCATGTTGACATAGCAGTTCTCTTCCTCCTCTGACTGATGACTTCTGTTGTGGATTGAGCCTGCGCAGTTCAAAACATGTTCTAGGCTATTTCTGTGCCTTGTTTATAACCACGTTCCTCCGTTTAATCGAAAATCATGACGCAGACTGTCATGACGAAAATCATGTTTTTATTCAAACATCTATCAATAATAAGAATTGAAGAGTTCAACTTAGCCAACATCTGTTTGTCCATTAATAAAATATCAAATAATGTAGATGTTTTTCTTTAACATACTTTCAGAATTTTTTAAGCTCCCAGCTAGAAATTCGATGTAGACAATTGCAGAGCATGTCGAAAATGGATCTGACAGTCTGTGATTGCAAGAAACAAAAAACCCTAATCCATAAATAATTAAATAAAGAGAGTAAACAACCACTGTATTCCAAACACGTTCCGGATTGAAAACACGAAGCGAGTCACCCACATTAAAGCTTGTTCGGCTCATTGGTCTTAAATATAACTGCTACCATGTGATATCAATGAGCAGCAACAAACTTATAACAAATAACTATACAAACTACAATCATTCAAAAATCATTCTCAAAGTCTAATCAATGTGACGATTTGGAATTAAGTTAATTTTATGTTACTAAACTAAAACAGTGAGAGTTTTACTGTGCAAAACAAACACATACATATGTAGGCTGTTCCTTTTTCCTCAATGTGAAATGGTTTAGGAAGTCAGTCTGTGTCTTTGAGTAACTGAAGATTTACATAATTCCGGTATATAATAATATTTTTAGAACAACAAAAAATATTTCATTATGTCAAGAAATCCAAGAAGTGTTTGTTTTTGACATTTGTGACACATCAATGGATCAATTGATCTGGGGAAACAGTAACCCATGAATTACATAGACTAATTTATTTTTCCTTATTTTTTTAAAAGTCCCTGTGGGATTTTTCAAACCGCTTTACTGTGGCAGTACTCCTGCAATGAAAGTGGATTTCCCATCTTCTCATCTTTGATGTGTTTTTTTTCTCTTAAGGGGGGTTTAACTTACCTTGTGTTTCCCAAGCACCATCAGAAGAGCACAAGTTCACAGATGAAGGGTGAATAATGAGGGTTGACCTTCAGAAAACACAATGACATTGAAGTGGGCATCATTATTTAAATGTCTTAATTGTGCAATGATATTATAATTAGACCACTAGTGATAGAGTGGGATTGTTCTTGTAGATTAACTTGTAGGGTAAAAAAGCTTGTACTAACTTGTAATAAAAAAAGACAAACTGACAAAATATATAATTAAACTATACAGCAAGTCATTTTAGACAAAAGGGGTCTGCCAAATACATACATTATCAATGAATTGTGGTCTCTGTATATCTCCAGTTTCAGGGTTATTTTGGAGTGGAGGTGAGCCTGTGGAAATGTAATGCAGGGTTTGGCTGTTAATGAAGGATCATGCAGGAAGGAAACAGAGAAGACACTGGCCTTTTATGTTAGCATTTACTGGTCCCTTGATTGGATGCTTATCTGAAACTTTCAACAGGAACCAATTGACATCTGTCCCCTATATAATGCAAATGTTCTCTTTTCTCTTTGTGTTATTTTCTGTGGCCACATCCTTTATACTGGTAATAAGAATAACTGCACTAAACATTTGACAACGATATCTCATACAGTCAGATTTTTAAGATCAACACTTTTAAAACATTAACTGATATTCAATTTTACATGCTGGAGAAATCTGTAAAAACTTCCACTCACTTTTTGGAAAACAGAATGTTTTGACATATGTCAGATAGTTATTAGCTAATAGAACATCAGGTAGCTCGGAGACTTAGCAGCTTGACGTTGTCTTGGCAAACTGTCATACTGGTTACAACATTTGTAATGATTTAAAATGCTTATTCCTGTATTTATTCATTTTTTTCCCCCTGCCATTTTGCTGTTAGCTGCCTGTTTGGCTGATTAGCACAGAACCTGAGAATTTGTTCTGAATTGTACCTGTTTTGCATCATCCTCAAAACAGAATTTACTTGTGTTGTTTTCCATGTCATATCTAATGTAACTCCTTTCTTCATGTAAATACCTCCGTTATTCCAGTTGTGCTTTATCAGCTGTTCATGTGATCTCAAACCGTTTTTCTAGGCTGCTAATGATGATGACTGGAGTCTCTGTTTTAAAAGTACCTTTTTTATTTGTCTCTATATATTAAAACGTTGTAAATGAGGAAAAAATACTTTTTGTGCACCTTCAGCCATGTTATACAATCATAAACACATTATAAACAAAAAGACCCCAAGCAGCTGAAATACTAATGACATAACTAAATATAATTTAAAGACGCATTTGCCCCACTAGTTTACTTAAACAAGCTGGAGTGTGACAGTAAATTATTGTTGTATTCTTGTGTTATTTGAACAATGAACATTAGAACAAGAAAACAGATACAGCTCAGTTACACTTCTCTGTATAATAAGCTCATACACATTAATATAAATGCAGTACTAAAGATTAAACTTGCATGTTGTTAACATGTATTGCATATATATGGTCATGTATTCATACATGAATATAAAAACTGTGAAATTTTCCTGCCTCCTCTTTCGTTCCTCACTGACAGCCGGGTATGTATTGCATTATGATTCTGTGTGAAATTTAAGGAAGGGAAAGAGTGTTCTTTGATACTGGTAAAGCCTGAAGCCTGTCAAAAAAACAGATGGGTGTTTTTCTTTGTTCTCCTGCATAAAGCTTTTACAGGGGCCAAGAAATAACTTCTAGCTCTTCATTTTGATGTTTCTCCTATTTACCCTTTTTTGATATCATCAACACAATTGCATCATGAAAACCACTTGCATTTAAATACTTTTCTCACCTTGATGAAAAAAAGCTTTAGAGTATCTGTCTTCTCTTTTCTGCTGCCTGTAATGTGTTTAAATCATAAAGAAAAGTTATAATACAGTACATCATATAATATATTATCATTGAATGATCTCAAGAGGTGCTCTGAGGACATTTGCTAGAGGTCATGACCTTTAACCTTCTTGTTTGAGGACTGATCGCAGGTTTGATCAGGTGCAGGTAAAGCTTAGTGTTAGTTATTTCTCAGACTTTGTAACTGTTAAATGTTATGGGAAATAGTTGTATTTACTGACCTCTTTTTGTCGCGTTTGATATGACTTCACATCTTCCCGTCACGTTTTCATTCACATAAAATTGGTTGGAAATATGTGACAGCACGTGTCCAGGGCTGCAGAAATATCATTAAATTGCAGACAATGAATTTGAGCCAATTTAGTTCAAGAGCTTCACCGCGTCAGTGTAACACTATAATCAGGTCATCAGCACAAAGTAGAGAAATACAACGCTTTGAGAGCAACCATTTCTATTAACACAGTATCTTTGACAATACATCATCAACACTACAAACGTGTAACCATAATTTCCAACCAGACATAGTACAAACAAAATACGTAAATTCATCACGTATTACGATTCGAAAGGGAACGTGTATTTTATATTTTTTTGTGTGTTACGTTTCAGAATACTGTAAATCTTGTTTGTTAGCGCCATCTAGGGTTTATATGCCGTATTTATATACGGACATATAAACCATGCATAACCTATAGTCTACCCACGTGTTAACCCAAACTTCATTGGTTACTGTTTTCTCTAGGACAAACCATATAGGCATACTACGCTCTGTTCATACATTCATTGCCAACAATGAAATGGGAAAAGCCAGTATATAGGCATTGGTCTTACATTTTGAAGCTAAAGAAAATAAAGCACAAAAAAAACAAAAAGAACCAGAGTCACATGCAAACTATGAACTGTAAGCACACGATTACAGTTAAACATATGATTTCAGCTTGATTGAATTGGACATTGGCGTTTTTAGTGACTGACAGGAGAGATAACAATCTTATTCGAGGTATTTAATTGGAAAGCGTTTGGCAATTGCTGTAATAATTTTAAAACATGACTGCAGCATTTAGGCCAAAGACAACCTTTGATGTAATGACTACACCAGTGACTAAAATCACTCAATATGTACCACTGGCACCAGAATGGACAAATAACTAATTGGCAATGGTTAACTGGTTTTATTTTATTATATTATATTATTTTATTATATTTGTTTTTGCCCCTTGTGTCTAGACAACCTTAGAACTTTGTATGTATTTTTAATATTTTAATGATAACGAACTCTGACCAATACATCATTTTTCTATTCTTAGAAACATGAAGGACAAACTGTACTAGATCATTTGGTTAGGATCATAATTTTTTGGCTGAAGGGCATAATTATTTTTCGCTTGGACATTTTTTCCTTTTTGCTGACCCTCTCTTCTTGCAGCCCAAGTGATTAAGCCTTAATACCAGCTGAACATTTTGTAATTATACTACCCACTAACAGCCTGACAATTAAAATAATTGGGGTTGTAGATAGTAGAAATTATTGCACAATTTCTGCGAAGTAATAAGTAGTTTCTAGGGTTATGACACTAACAGTTGAGAATTTGGGCTTCTGTCTTAAAGTTAGCAGGTTCTGCTAGAAACAGTACAGTTATTGATTTCAGAATTGCACATAAACATTAATGTCTCTTTAATAGATGTGTGAGTTGCCTTTTAAGAAAATAATACGCTAAGTAGCAGTAGGGTAACAAAATGCAAAAAATTAGTGATGTTTTAATAGGTATTTTTTTCAAATTTTTCATGGGCAGCTGAAGGCAATTTTAACATAGTAAATACACAAAATAAACAATTAACTTCAGAGTGACTGTGTGCAGTATAATAGGTTATATGTATTTGTTAGTTAAATAGTTAATTAAATCACTTAAACTGCATTACTCCAGAGAAAAATACAAAAGAATTGTTGGCATCACAGGAAGGTGTCTCAAAACTCTAATAATTCTTGTTTCAAAGAGCGACTGAACCGGGTCATGACCACCCTGTCCACCTAAAAAAATAATCTGTTACCTACATCTGCACCGTTATTAAAAGAACATTTTTAAAGTTATAGCATAGTTCTTACCACAATGGTATTAACATATGATCATCTAACAAATGTACCGTACAGTGAAATTATAAAGTATTTTTGTAACTCTTGCTGGTACTGTCAATAAATAAATGCATAAAAACAAACAGCCTTCACTATTTCTAGAAATTTCTACATACCCTATGACAAATAATCAACCTGCTGTATAAACAAAGTTTATTTTATTTAAAATGTAATTTATTTTGGGGGTTAAAATGAGACCTGGATATGTTTTTCAGATATATTTTACCATACATGGCTAGTCCAAATAATGTTACAAGAATAATTAAATTACTTTGCTTGTTTAAACCTGATTAAATTCATTAGTAATGGTTCTATTGTTATGTGGAAAAAATTAACTGACTTCAATACCCACAGCCTGAACAAAGTTGAAGTCTTTGATTACCTACAAAGAGAGAGAGAGAGAGAGAGAGAGAGAGAGAGAGAGAATGTCTTTTTTCAAAGACATTCATCCACATAAATTCTTGGAGAGATTTCATAAAAATGTTTATTTTTAAGACGATGAATCAAACTTGTTGCCATTACAAACCTTATATACTTTAATCTTTAAAATCGGTCCACAAGCACACCACCTCTCCCAACCATCATAAACAACAAACAAACTCCACGACATCATCAATGGGTGCCTCTCTTTGAGGGCAGTATCTGTGAACACAGAACACATTGGCATCATGCTCCAAACACCTCTGTGTACATCTAACATTTTGTTATCACTGAGGAATGACAAGGAACTATTGGTTTAAAAAATTACCTTTTTACGACATTACTGTTAATGAAAGGACAGTAAATGTACAAAGAGGGGATGACAAAGTGCTCATAGTCACAAAAACCACTGTTAGAAAACTCTCTGAAACAGAGACATAATTGCAAATGTAGCCTAGCTTTTCCCATCTTGACAGACTGAATGGATCTGTTTGAATTATTATACAATGTCATAATAATAATGATGACCACTATTTATCAATGTTTGGAAAAAGTTGTTATGCAGTCTTTCCATATACTGACCATAATATTTATCCGTTTTGGGTTTATGTATTTGCATGGACTTATTTACAATATATAAATACAAAATACAATGCTGAAATCTGAAACAAAGTTTCAGATACATCACAGCAAACCACTGTAGTAACATGTTGTTTATATAATACAAAGGTTATTACAAATGTATATTAGGCAACCAAGATGATGAGGGACCACAAATCCTTAGCAAAACTTCAAGGGAAATGGACGTAAATGGCCACGTATCTTTCGTGTGATGGCAAACAAAGTGAAGGCTTTCGTTTGAGGGTCTAATTCAATAGTCCTCTTGTGCTGATCTCACATTCTTTTCCAGTGTCTTCATCTCTGTTTGTAAGTTTCACTTTTGG
>JAZGTK010007669.1:0-19114 GCA_036877625.1 Ambastaia sidthimunki
AGCGGCCGTATTTGAAGATGCTGCGGGCCGCCAGTTGCCCATCCCTGCATTAAACTCACCTCATTAAACTCACACTGTATACACCAAACATCCGTATGACTGAAAGGACTAAAGCTTGAATCTTTTAGCAGCATCGTTTTCAGACTGACATAAGCAGTAAACCGAAGACATTTAAAACCATGATCAGCGCATAAATAAAGAAGAACGCTTTGATCTCCTGGCCGGTAGGTGGCAACATCACAGCCCAGTGTTTGTGTGTAAAGATGGCCGAGGCTGACAATGATGGGGAGCTGAAACCAGCAGACAAAGATGATCTGCAAGTATTAAAGGTTTGAAACGATCTTTTTTCATCTGGTGAATTGTGTGTAATCCTAAATAAACGAGTATCAGTGATTACGATCAGGGTTGATAATGACGTTTCGCATCACTGCAGCTCGCCTGTCACTATAACAACACGATTTTACAACGGATGATGTTGAAGCTGGTTTATAAGTCAAACGTTATATAAGCGTCTCACTCTTTATGAAACTGCGGCTCAGTGTGGACTGGTCACGCTGTGATCTTATGTTTTATCTATTAAACGATTGAAAGGCATAGATGCTTTCAGGATCGTGGGTGGTTTTGTTTAATGTAGTGATACCGCGTTACAGGTATGTGTGTTGTATTACTGTAACTCATGTAACCAGACATAAGAGTCTTCCCAGATTGAAGCAAAACAACAGAATTGTTTATAATAATATAGTGTGTAGGGTGGATTGCCCTAATGCGGGACATTTTTTGTATTATGGACCTGTAGTATATTACAATGTTAAGCCAACATGGTAAATCCAAACGATATTAGGTCATGTGACCCTGATCACACGGCAGCACAGCTTTGATATGTTTATAATTTCACTGGCACTGAAGCTGAATGTCCCACATTAGCACAATTCACCCTGTTGGTTTTCGCTGTAAATACTGTAATAGACAAACCCATTTATCATCTATTTATCATGACAGCAATCTGTAAGGACACGTAGAAGCTTCACTGTAAAAGCCACAAAATTGGGGCTGCGGTTATTTGTTTTTTATTGAATTGCCCTGAAGTACACTTGATTTAAAATAATTCTGACTAGCTATTAATATTTGTGTAATATTAAACAGTGTTTTGTTTAATAATCACATTTCACTGGCAGGAGCTGGTAGATGAACTGTACTACTTTAGAGATCATTACTTTGAGACACACAGTGTTGAAGATGCTGGTAGAAAACAGAGTGATGTTTCCCAAGAAATGGCAAAGACGCTTGAGAGACTAGAGGAAAAAGAAGGTAAGCACCACTGCTGGAATGTCGACACTCAGGATGTTACTGTAGGTGTGTTTGTGCCAGCATCATGTCTGCTTCTACCTTCTCTTAAAACAGACCTGTTCAAACACAGTGCACAGTTCCTTCTGCTGCGGGGTCGATGTCTGAATGTTGCCCCAAAGTTCAGTCAGGCTGCAGAAGAGTGTCTGTCCCGGGCTGTTAAACTGGAACCAGGTTTGGTGGAAGGCTGGAACACTCTGGGAGAGCAGTACTGGAAAAAAGGAGACCTTACTGCAGCCAAGACCTGCTTCACAGGCGCACTGCAACAGGTTAGAAACATGGGGAATAACTGAGAAGACTGAAAACAAAGCAACAGGACTTTTCTGAAATCTGCCTTTTGTTTAACTACTTGGCATGAAACTCCCACATTAACAGTGTATGTCCTTTTTTTCCAGAGTAAGAACAAAGTGTCTTTGAGGAGCCTCTCTATGGTGCTAAGACAGTTGCCACCGGAAGGGGGCGCACAGGAGCAGAGCAAACGCATTTTAGAGAGCGTGGAGCTGGCCAGACAAGCTGTGCAACTTGACGTCACTGATGGGACATCTTGGTGTAAGTAAATGTCTGTATTGTTAAGAATATGCTGTTTCATAATAGAAATACTGAACGGCATTGGATTTCATTATGTATAGGTAAGAATAGCTGTAATACATTGTTCTGTCAATTGACTGTCAATATATTTGTAATTTCTTTACATTTATTCGTTTGGCAGACTTACAGTGAATTTAAGGTATACTTTTTTTTTAATCAGTACTTGTATTCCCTGGGATCGAACCCACAACCTTTGCTCTGCTAACACAATGCTCTACCAGTTGAGCTACAGGAATCCAATTTCTTAATGCGTTCTGATTTTTTTACCAAAAAACTTTTTACCAAAAAAAACAAAGGCAGTGAAATAAATGTTCATTGCTTGTCATGTTATTTATTTAAGGTCTGGTTTTTATACTGTTTGTTTTGACTGTATAGATATTTTGGGGAATGCGTATATCTCCATGTTCTTCACCAGTGGACAGAACCCTCAGCTCTCTCAACAGGCCCTCAGTGCATATGCACAGGCTGTAAGTATTTTTTCCTCTTGAATAACCTCATTTACAGTATGATATTTGAAACAGATGACATCAATAATGAGACGATGTTAAATTACAGGAAAAAATCGACAAAGCTTCCGCCATGAATCCTGACCTCCACTTTAACAGAGCTACGGTACCAACTCTCTCTCTCTCTGCCCGACCGTCATCTCTGCTTATGTGTAGTTGAAATACCCTTATCATAACTTAACACATCTGCGTAAAATGGTCATTTCTTCAGTTGTTCCAGTATGAGGAGATGTTTAGCTCCGCTCTGGATGGATACAGTCGAGCTGCAGCCCTTGATCCCGGCTGGGAGGAACCTCAGGAGAGAGAAAAACTGCTTCTTAATTACCTAAACCAGATTACATCACTAACTGAGAACAAGGTACAGTAGGTGGACAGTAACACTTAAACTAAAGGTTGGCAAATGCCATCTGATGACAAAATGTATTTGGTTGATTGTTTTCTGTTTTCAAGAGATGGCACTGAAGTATTGTTAAATATTCTTTCAGACCATAAGATGTTAAGCGCAGTCTCTTTGTGTCACAGGGAAAAGTAAAAGCGCGGCGTCTTCGTAACATGCTCGCTTCCCTCAGTAACTCCGCTCTGGGCCCATGCTCCTCCCCTCAGTTCCGTTCTCCCTCGGGCCGCGTGGGAAGCCTCGAAGCCCGCAGCCTGTCTGCACTCATTCACGGCCATAATGCTGGAGTAGCTGCCTTAGGAAAAGTGGTCTTCAGCTTTGCTTCAGAGGGCCGTATGGCCTTGTAAGTTTTTAAAAAACATTTTCAGTGTGTGATAAGCATCCTCCATGCTAACACCAAACCACTGCTGGTTATAGGTGAATGTTTGTTCTTATAGCAATGTTTTGTTTAAATGGTTTTGTTTCAGTACATTTGGCATGGTGGACAGTGACGAGACGTGTTGTGTGGTCATGGTGTACAACACAGCAGACAGCTGGGGTGTTTTAATAGGAGACGCTGTTGTCATTCCAGAACCACAGGTCAAGCGGCACAGCGTAACGCATAAAGATGAGGTTTGTGTGCACATTTGAATGTTTTTTTATATCTCTGCTGATATTTACAGTTCAGTGAAATTATTTGGGTTCATATAGACAATTATCAGTGGCCAATGATGTAGCAACTGTATTTGTGTAAAACCAATGAACTAAAATGTAATGTATGTTTTTTGTTTATTTCTGTACAGTCTTATGACTTCCGCAGTATACGCGTGGACTCTCCTCTGCTCCTCATAGTCAATGGGAAGAGACAAGTGCTGAAAAGCCAAAGTGCAGCTTTTGTTACTTACAAACCTCAGAGTGAATGAAATCCGGCATGAGGACATTGACAGTAATGAGGGTAGCGTGTTTCTGTTTGCTGTATATATTCTGCAATGTTTCATTTACTTTCTGTTTGTGAAGACAAGATAACTTTCTTATTTTTTCAAATAATTGATCTTATTAATTTACTTGTTGGACTTTATTTGTAAGATAATTCGACTGTCAGTTTAATATTTGGGTTGTGAAAATAAAACATGCCTAGTTCAGTTTATATATTATATATTACTAGCCTCACCACCGCAGCAAAAACTAATTTTGAGTCAATCAAGAATCGGCTGGCAGTGCACACAGAAAATACACCTTATTTACCCAAAAGGTTTTGTCACATTTTATTTAATATTATTTTAAGACCACGAGCCTTAGGAGGAACTTTAAGCAGTTACTTCAGTTTACTTTTTACAAACACTATCTTAACATTAGCAATATAATGAACAAAGAGCTCAACAATATTAGACAGAAACATTTCATAGTAAAGTCAGAACTGATATCAATTCATAAAGGAAAGAGAGGAGCTCAAGGTTAAGCACTCAACAGGTAAAATGGTGCTTTTTTTTTGCATTAACAAACAATTCAGTTTTTCTTGATAAAAGAATGGGTTCTGTCCTGGGCTGGTGAGCTGAACTGAAAGAATGTTTTGGCATGTTCTGGTCCCAAAGAAAAGAACCCGTTACCCTCTGGCAACGAAGGGCTGTTATGAGGAGAGCGTTTCACCAACCCTGTTCATAATTGTAAACACAAATTCAAATACGGTGGCTCTTAACGTATGTAAGTATGACTAAAGAACCCTTGATATGATTTAAATGTAATGGAGTAAAAATGTAAAAGCTGAACTTGTATGGATCAATGAGAGCATCACACAGATAGATAATAAATTATTAATCGTAGCCACACTTAAGCAAACTAGTTTTCCGGTGTTAATGATATGTTTGTGTCTTTCGCTGCAGTTTTATAAACGCTTATGTTCTTCCTCTTATTTCCTGACCTGTAGTGAAAGGGTAGAGCACAGGGTCTTTCTCACTTCTCCCCAGTGTGTGCATCTGCTGAGACTCCAACAGCTCCTGAAGCTTTTGGTACTGTCCGTTTCGTTCGTTTAGACGATCCAAAACCTCACTGTACTTCCTCTTATATTCCTCCAGCACCTGGAGAATATAAATGAGAAATGAAATGAGGTAACTGGAGATAAAACTAAAAACCATCTCTTGAATCAGTTAAAGGTTTTGATGCACTTGAATGTCGGTATAGTGCAGAAGATTTAGGCACACGCGATCCTTCAAAGTTTCTAAAATGTTTCTAAATCTGCAACAGATGGAATGGCCCACACAAAGATCTTCAGGATGCTTGGAACAACCTACATGCAAAAGCCATTTTAGAAGCTTTAGTTCCCGGACACAATCTATGCATCCAATTTTTTTTTTAAACATTCTCAAGTTCCTAACCGTTTAACAGTACTGCAGTTTTCAAGTAGGTTGTTTCAAGCATTGTTCCGCAGGTGGTCTTGTGGATTTAGACCGACTCAGTTGTTCTGTCTCGTCATGTAATCCCAAAATCATCTGATGTGCCTCATCTGAAGACTTTAGCACAGTACTGTACAGTACATCAGATCAAAACGCTTAAAAATAGTTTTGTAGACAAAATTAAATTGTGTGAGTTCGTTTATAAAATGTAAATTTTTAAATGATCATTTAAATAGAGCACGTGAGAGAAACTGAGCGTTATCTTTGGCTTAGTCACATGGTTTAAAACCTTTTTTAGTGACGCGATCTCCCCCTTCAATGCATTTAACTCAAGCTCTCTGCTTTGGTTCTGCTGGGTCAAGAACTTCTCCATCTGAACCACTTGTCCGCCAGCTCGGGACAAATTAAACTCCGTAAGTAACCGCTCTTGGTTTACCTGAAATCAAAAACAACCACAGCAGAACAATGAAAAAAAAGTTTTTACTAAACATATATGTCATTGCACCCTTACAGACACCAAACCTGGTAGGTCCAGAACGCCAGCGCTTTATAACAGATATCCAAAATGGTCTCAGGCTGCAGTCCGACCAGAACCATGGCCCTGTACTGCTGTGATGGGGCGAGCTGAGTGCGCAGCACGTGCAGTTTGCCGGACAGGACGGAGGAACACGCGGGGCAGATGGCAGGTGTGCGGCTGAACTCCTCCGAGCCGTGTTTCTCACAGAATATATGAGAGCAGGCGGTGACCCACGCAAAGCCACTCAGCCTCACTCGACACCTACTGAGATTACACAGTAAGGTGTATTCTGACACAGCCATAACTACTAACAACAGCTGGAAAGTGTCCAAACTCCCTTCACAATAGATAGAACAAAACAAATGGAAACTAGTGTACGCGGTTTGCATATGTTCATCTATATATGAATAGCGACATACAGTCTGATTTAAGTCACGACAGTTGTGAGTTCACGCGCGCTCACCGTTTCGCGCCAGCGCCCGGCTGCGTCGTGTAATTGGCTTCATCTGATTGGCTGCTGATTGAACGTCACACGCAAAGTAATGCTGACACGCCGCTAATAATAAAGTGCCGCAGAAAAGCGGCGTGAGCTGATAGAAGTGTAAATATGTTACATCAAAAGCCACGCGTGAATAATGCTCAGAAATACATGTAGCCTTTATTCTCTGAGGGTTATGATTGATCTACTGTATTCATTGTGCGCTACTTCTGTGTCAATGTAGTATTTGAAGTTTTAAATACTAATTTGTAACACTGGTGAGATATACGAGTTAAAACTAAATTAAATGTTACGCTCGTAGGGAAATGTGCTTTATGAGATGCGCTCCTGGGCGGCTGCTTGTTTTTTTGATACATCTAATTAAAAATGGCTTTTCACTTCATCCCTCCTCCACGTGGTGTATGGGAACAGAGGCGGGGGTGAAAGGGGGGCATTGTGCGGAGCGGCAATGGTTCCCGGGGGTGAGGAGAGAGAAAGAGATGCCCACTCAACTGTGTCCAGGTCGCCATTGTTGGAAATTCCCTTCCCATTCAATGCATTTTAAAGAGAGCTCCGAATATGCGGACGCACCAACAAAGTGAGTGAGACACAGGGGGTCTTTACTCCATGCGGTTATAGTCTATAAGCGGCTTGACGCATTATACCAAACCACCACCTTCATCATCATCATCAAGTTATTTTTGTGCTTTTACACCATCTTTAAATATTCTTTTATAAAATTGTCACATCTGCCACCTTTACATATTAGTAGACTTTTCTCTAATAAGTAATGTTTTCATTAATTAAAAAAAGCGGTTTTAATCAATGTACCTGTATAGCACTTACATCCTACAAGCGTGTTAACTTTTTTCCTTTTTTTTACTTTTTACTAAAGAACATTAATTTTGGAGGATTTGTGATTAGATGCGCGCGAGTTTTTGTAAACTGTTACAGTTATTAAGTGGTTAAAAACAGACAAAAGGTCAGAATCTCGAATGGTATAGACGCTTTAAATGCATGAATTAAATTACATGGATTAAAGAATCAACTTTTTGATTGACGCATATTGATATAATTTTGTGGTCTAAATTAGTAGAGCTGCAATATAAGCATTAAGAGAAACGCCACGGAGGGAGAAAGAAAAAGGAGACGGTGTTCCGCGCTATTGAGATGCAAATGTCAGAACAAGGAGAGATTGTATTTGAGTGAGTCTTTGGAGAAGGGGGGTCCGCAGGGAGCACAACTTTCAGAAAGAGGAGAAACAGCCTCAGTCCGCACAGAGCAGCGCTCCGCTGAAGACTGACTGTATTTCACAGGCTGTGCTGCTGTCCTGCACGCTGGATTATTGACGAAGACCAGGATCGCTTTAAAAATTCAACCCTGTTTCAAACGACCAGAACTCTCACCGGCTGCTCGTGAATCATGTCACGCCGGAAACAGAAACGACCCCAGCAGCTCGTTAACGCGGACCCCGGGGGCACGCGCTTGATGCCACAAGGTGAGGAAAACATTTCTTTGTCAATTATTTGTTACTCTGGATTTGGTACTAATAATAATTGTAACTTTATGAAAACACGTTCATGTGTAAAAACAACTGCTTTCATATATACATATATATATATATAAAGCACCTGAAGAGTTATGATACAGTTAAAATGCACTAGTGTGTGACTCACTTTTCTATCATTATTCCACTCTACTATAAATACTATTTCCCCATGACACAATATGTTATTAACATTTAGCAGAGGGATGGTCTTAAGGTGTTTAGTTGATGGCAAGTCATTATGTTGACATGAATCAATAACTGCATTAGCTATTCACTCGTCAATCACCAAAAGACCTGCAGCACAGTCTGTTTGACTGCTGGGGTCTGCTGCATTTAGAAGAGTCTCTCATTCAGCATAAATAAGGTGCAGGCGGGGTGGGGGTGGTGTTTGGGTAAAGATTAATCTCTTCTCACTCTATTCTCTTCTCCCTTATTCTCTCTCTCATGTTTCCATGTGCTTCTCTTTTCTGCTCCCACCGTGTTCCCCCCTTCCCACTTTTTTGCCTCTATTCACTTTGTACTTCTTCTCAGTTGGGGGTTTCACTGTTAGAATACAGAGGAGTGAAAGAAGGCACTGTTGCATGTATGGAAAAAGTTTGCTAAGGAATCCTAAAGATACAACCTTTGAAGTGGTTTATTTGTATAGATGTTGGCAAGAAAAGGTTCTGAAAATGAGTGAATGTTGGAGCATTTATGGTGTCATGCACAGAGTTGATGGCACAGGTCTGTGTTACAGTTCATTCTTGTGTCAGTTTTGCAATATAGAGTGGAAACAGTTTGTCTGTCAGTCAGCCCACTATTTTCCCAACCCCCTTCTTCTCTTTCTTTGTCTGCGCTCAAGATTCTAAAAGAATTTGACCTTAGAGCTCCTAGGTCAGGTCATCCAGCCAATCAGAGCACATGGACAGTGCCCAAAACCTTTTCTATGCCCTCACCTCTGACCCTGTGTGGGGTCAGGGGGAAGGGTGAATAGAGAGATGAAAGATGTTGTTGATGGACAGAGGATTGGGTTAAGAGGGGTTATGGGTTGTTGTGCTGATATCCATTGTCCTCTAAAAAAGCGTTGCAATAGCTGCAAGGTGGTCAGTGAGTTGAGGCAAGAGTTAGGATAGAAGTTGTGAGTGTAGTTTATGAATGTTGTTTTAAGTGTGACTAACACAGACTGTGTTTAGCATTTTGCTGAAAGAAACTGTTGATACTGAAGTTGGCCTAAACATTCAGTCTTAATCATGTTAGTCCATAAAGATTTTTCATACTGCACTTTTGCTCCCGGGTAAAACACATTTCACACTTGTCATTTCTAAAGGGTTTTAGTACCACTTTTCATCCTGGGTTATAAAATCTTGTTCTAGAGATGGGTGACCACTACTTTGTGGTGCCAGGGGTATAGAGTGTGGAACAATGTGATGTTAAAATGTAATGGTCAGTTGTTTAGTAACATACAACCAATCATAAATAGTCACAGTGCTTGTCTTATATATTCACACTATAAAGTTTATATAGAAATTTTAATGTCTGCAAGAAATGTTAAACCACAATGGCATGTGAACTGAAATCTGTGAAGGCCATGTTATTTATTTCTTCATGTTTAAGGTGAAATAAGTTCTACAGATAGACAAGCAGTTTATTTAAGGATATGTACCTCTCACAAGCTGTATTTGTCAAAGTTATTGACCTCAATAATATGCAAGTAAAAAAGTTTTTTGCAAAATCAATGATATACATTTTATTAAGATATAAAATAAAAATGTTAACTTGGGTTTACCCAGGGTAAAGTCTCTCAAATGTAACTTGCACTGTTTCAGAAAGTTTTTAATAAAACATTGATGACTTGTTTTTTAGATGGTAGAAATTATTAATAAAATGATGCATTAACAAGTAATTGCAGTAAGGATATACTAAAATAGTTGTAGACGGTTTCCATGTTTGTAGAAAGTATTCATTTTGTTTTCCCTATTTTTCAGATGACCAGTTTCCAGTGAAATCTCCATCTTCCTCTCTTGCCTCAGAAGTTACCTCTTCATCTTCATCTTCCTCCCCCACATCCCTTCAGGACTGTCAGCCTCCTTTGGCCCCAAGGCCATCACCCGGTGGCCTTCATGCTCCCTCACTCCCTAACGAGAGCTCCTCTCCTCCCCATTGGCCTAATCACATTGCCTCATATACTACATCTCTGCCTAATGCACATTCATCCCTTTCCCCAGACTTTCCACACCCTTCTCTGTCCTCCCAGACCCACTCCCCTCCTCCTGTCCAGCAAAAGTCCATACATATTCCACCTCACCAGCCCCACTCCACTGTGACTTCCCCACCAATGGGTATTTCAGCAACAACCACTACCTCCTCTTCCTCGTCTTCATCCTCATCATCACTGGGTGCTCCACCACATCAAGAAAGTCCTAGTCCCATCCACCAAACTCCTTCATCACCTCAAGAACAGCTCCAAGTTCCTCCTACTCTGGCTGTACTCCTGGAGGAACTTAGGGTCCTGCAGCAAAGGCAGATTCACCAAATGCAGATAACAGAAGAGATTTGCCGGCAGGTGCTGCGCCTGGGTGGTATGATGAACAGTCAAGATGGATCTCAAATATCTGTGGAGAATCAACAGAGAGGTGCAGACTTGCTCTCCCCATTAAACATTGTCTCTGGAGCCGCTTTGATTCCTCAAGCTCCTGTGTCTAAGCCTAACCTTCCTTACACTAATGGAACCAGAGCTTCTTTTTCCTCCTCTTCATCCTCTACAACCTCCACATCCCTAGTCACCTCTTCAGCCTCTGTGAATCCCCTTTCTATAACATTAGGACTTCCACCTCGTTACCTCAATGAAAAGTCTCCTAATGCATCCATCAGTCATACCAATGGTGTAAATTTCTCGACTCCTCCTTTGCCCACACCCAGCCTCACCCAGGACCAGCTATCACTTAGTGCTACTGTTAGTATTTCAAATGGATCCTCAACCTCCTCTTCAGGGCGACAGCAGCACATATGTCGATTCTGTGGGAAAGTTCTAAGTAGTGACTCCTCCTTACAGATTCACCTGAGATCTCACACTGGTGAGCGTCCTTACCAATGTCCAGTGTGCCTTAGTCGCTTTACTACCCGTGGCAACCTCAAGGCCCACTTCCTTCGTCACCGTGAACAAAATCCTGAATTGTCACTCTCCCTCCTACCACCTGCTCTATCTGAGCAGAGCCAATCAGGATCTGGCTCAGGACCATCACAGAGACGCAGAAAACGTCGGGCAGAGGATGAGGAGTCTTTTGGGGTTAAAGGTAGTGTAGGTATGCCAGACAGTTTAGCTCTGGGTTTCCTGTCTGGATCATCACATCCATCTCCCTCTTCACTTCCACTGCCCCCCAGTGTTGATCTGGCGCTGCTTTCCACTGCCCACTCTTTGCTACAACTCAACCGAGCATCAGCTGCAGCATCTGCAGTTTCTACTAGCACACAGTCCTCAACCACATTGAGTTCCTCCTCTGCCTCCTCTGTTATTAACACTCAGTTCAAAGGTGCAAAGCAGCAGAGGTTTGATGAGAATACACCACCACAGCCAACCCTACATCCTGCTTCTCCATATTCTCAGCTGGCACACCTTCCTAAGATTCTCTTCCCCTCAGGTTCTGCTGCCCACCATCCCAGCCTTGCTCTTCTCCGCCCTCCACACCTCTCCTCCCTTCACCTCCCACTTACGTTTCCCTTCTCCTCTTACCCTAAATCTCAAAATTCCTCTCCTACATCCTCCTCTCAATCCTCTGCCTCTGCCACTTCTGACACCACCAAGCTGCAGAGACTGGCACAGAAGTTAGAGAAACAGCCACTTCCAAAAAGTGTCAATGAAGACCAGACGAATGATATATCCACAACCTCAAATGCTAATGCTATTTCAGCTTACAGGAGAGAGATGATGGCAGCCTTAGGGCTGAATCCCAGCAATGAGCTGACTAGCCAAGAGCTCAGAGGATCATCTTCTTTAGCCCCTAATCAGTGTGGGGTGTGTTTGCGAGTCCTCAGCTGCCCAAGAGCCTTACGTCTCCACCAGGCCACCCATTTAGGTGAACGTCCATTTCCATGCAAACTCTGTGGTCGCTCTTTCTCCACAAAGGGAAGCCTTAGGGCTCATTTAGCCACTCACAGAGCACGTCCAGCCAATGCACGTGGGCAAAACTCTTGCCCACTCTGTCAGCGTAAGTTCACTAATGCTGTGGTACTACAGCATCACATTCGTATGCATCTGGGGGGCCAGTTGCCCCCAGAAGGGAATGGGGACATGCAGTCAGAGGAGGACCCTGGACAAATGGATGGAGTCTGTCTGCCTAAGAATCCTCAGTCTCTTCCTCTCAATATGAGCATGGCTTCATCTGGCAGCATGCTAGAGTCTGGTGCTAGTCTCAGAGATGCCACACCAACTGATGCAGACCAGCTCATGGAGTCAGATCAAGACCCCTATGACAACACACCTGAGACTAGTCCAACTGTGACTTTGGAGAAGCAGGAACATGGCACACCCTCAACAGAAAACAGCCCACCTGACCATTCTAATGTCTCAGAGGAGAATCACTATGGCAAAGTCCTTCACAGCAAGTCTCAGGCTGTAAATGGCTCTTCTGAAGGCGATGAAGACACACCTCTATCCCTCTGTACTAGGACCAACTCACAAGATACCTTGTTTGGAAAAAAATGGCACAATGGGACTTCCCATAACACAGTCATCAGTGGGCCCAAACCTAGTTTAAGCACTGAAGCTCTGGATCTGTCACCTGCCCTCACTCCACCCTCCAGCCCAACGGGGTCCACTGAAACAAAATTTGACCAAAACAAAGATCAGACAGCACCCCACTTGAATGGAATAGTCCCTGGTCTTGAGCCCAATGACAGTGACTCTCACCCAGCTACAGAAAATGCATCTTTGCTATCAAAACATCCACACAGAGCCCTAGAGCAAACTGTGAAAGCTGAGAATACACAAGAATCCAAAATGGAAGAGTCAAAAGAGGATCAAGGGAACCCAGCACAAGACAAAGAGAAAACAGAAGTGGCATCATCAGAAACTCCTTTGGCCCCTCCACAACCCCAGCGTTCTGAGAAACCTTACAGCTGTACTGAGTGTGGAAAAGAGTATGCTAGCCGCAGCGGATTAAAGGTACATACATATTAATATTTGCTAATATATAGGAGGAGGATTTTGTTAAATGCAGTTTTATTCATGAAAATGTCTTAAAATATTGTTTGTTTATATGTCTTTCAACAGGGGCACATGAAACTTCACAGTGGAAGTATGAACCAGTTAGCCAGTACTGTATCTACACAGTCCTCTGAGGGAAAAGGTGTGGAGCATCTTGAAGAGCTAGTTACATGTCCAACTAATGGAAAACTGCGAGTAGAAGAGGGTAAAAACTTATCAGAGGAGATCACAGACAAACTGTCCTTGACCGAACACTCTGTGTCTACTATAGACAGAGACGAAAAACCTAAAGACAGTGTTTAAAAGAACGAGATTAGTTGTGTTAGTGCTGTGTTTGCTACCGATTTATATTGCCACTTTTGTTCTTATGAGTAGTATGTAATTGTTCGATTTTGTAGAATGGTAGTAAAGCAGTCAATAAGTAATGGTAGTGCCTTATCATATAGACAATGAAATTATTGGTAAATGCTTAGTAAGACTTCAACTATCAGGATGCACAAAAATTGGATCTTGAGATCAGTACAAATTAATGGTCGTGCCTTTTTAAACTTTTGTAAACAACTGAATTCTGCATGTAAGTGCATTTTCAGAATTTTGAAATCCAGTATTACAAAAAAACGTATAAACCTTCAAAAAGAATAAATTTTCTTGAGCAAAAAGTTGTAAAAATGTGATTGATCTGAAGTGAGACGGGTGGGGAGTGTACCAAAACTGATCAGCTGATGTGCAGTTGAATGTAAATATTTTGTTTTGTGTTCCCTGTTTTTATCTTCTTTAATGCTGCTGTACTTTTGTAGGAATATCTCTATAGCTGCACTGTATCTGTGACTGATACCTGACAAGAGAGGCTTATGATGACTCAAAGGAAATGCTGAGACAAATATATCTTCTACTTAATATCTATTGTTTGACCTCATTGATGTCAAAGTCCTGCTTTCATTGATTTTGTAGGTATTCACTGGTAAAAATCAGATCAGGTTGAGTGATGCTACTGGAGGGCAAAAGCTAAGAGGCTCAATACTGCTACAGATTTATGGTTTCAAATTCTGATTGACCCTGTTAAATCATATTTAGCTTTGATTTCTGATGTTCTTGAATGTAACGTGATCCTAACTTGTCAAGAAATAAAATTAAATGAATGTCACAAGAGTTGTAAATTATTTCAGATACAGTAGGTGTGTATTATTTTATTACATTTACTGCAAAAGTACACAACCCCTCTAAAAGGTTTTTTTTGTGTTCAGTGAGGGTCGTTATAAAGCTCAGCATTCATCTGTCTGCTTCCGTGATTGTTCTGTACCCCACTCCCTTCTTTTTTGAAGTCAGCTTCCTTTAATATGTTTTACTTTCCCAGACTGGTGGTGTGTGTGTGTACTTGTGTAATGTGATTGAGTGTGCAGCTGTACAGGCATCACTCCCTCCCCTCTCGCTTTCTGTGTCATGCTCTCTTTCATATGCTCGCTCTTTCATTTTCTCTTTCATTCTTTGCTTCTTTCACTCTCTCTCCCCCCTCCCGTGCGATGTGGCTGACACACAGGAAGCTCTAATCCTCACACAATGCCCCCCCCATCCCCCCTGAGCGTCCCCGCGCGGGATGAAGGGGCGGCAGAGACCGACCCAGCCAGCTGTCCCTAAAATCCTCTGCCAGACCCTCGAAACCATGACAACCTGTTACCAAGGAGAGAAATTTGGAGGTTGAGAGAAACAATGAGCTAGAAACAAGACATGTGGGAGAAGTTTGTCCACTTGCATTGAGCAAAGGAGAAAGACACGTCTCAATCAAAATAAACACATTTAGCACCGCGAGTGATTAAAGATTCTTCCATTAGCGGTTACACGACATTTTGATTTGTTAAATTAATTAAAGCTTCTGTCCTTACAAACTTAATAAAGTGCAAGATTGTTCACTAACCAGTAATTCGTATAAAATGTTTCATATCCGGACATATTTTAAGTAAATCTAAAAGTATGATACGAAATAATACATTATCATGTAAATGAGAAAACGTGAAGTCAGAAAAGAGCGTTTCATGTCAACCACACGATGGCGACACACGCTCAAATATGAGCAAATGTTACAGTCACAAGACGAAAAATTACATTAAAACCCACCGTGCAGTTTATACTTTTATGTAAATACCCTACACTTTTGAAATATGGTTTTTGGTTTCGTTCATGTATTCATTTTTCTTTAATTCACTGTTCATTCATTCTTTCTTTCAGTATTTATATACCTTTGTATTATAGACTATAGGTTTATTGCAGTAAGTCTGGTTTTCGCAGACGTCTACTTAACCTGACCTGTCATCTGTCAGAACTATTACCAATTTCTTACATTACAATTTAATACAAGTCATATATTTATGCTTTAAATTGCCCTCCTTTAGTCATGTTATGATGTGCTTTTGCTGTCGCTCACTCGCTTCTCTCCACCCCTTTCACTCACTATCTTTCACTCACTGTCTTTCACTCACTGTCTTTCATGTGTCTGTGTGAGAGCAGAAGCTGATGTTTCCTCAGTCCTGCCTGACGTCCTCAGAAGATTCAGACTTCACGAGCTGTTAACATGATCTGCAGATCAACGGAAATCAGGGTCAGATAAAAGCATCACACACGACTGGAGGAAAAGGTACAAAAACTCTTTTGGCTTTGACTCACGTGTGATTACAGGTCAGCCTATTAAAATAAAACATTATTCTAATGTTTTATTGTAATAATGGTTAAATTATAAACAAACAGTTCAAATGCATTACTTTACAACAAATGATTTATGCTCCAAAAGTCATAGTTTACGTACAAATAAAAATTATTTTAGCATTTTCTTACTCTTTATTTAGTCTTAGCGCAGGTGCTATTAGAAACGCTCATTTTTTATTTTCATTTAAATATCAACTGACTGTTTACTTCACTGACACACACAGTTTTACAGCTATTGTTGTCCAATTTGTGTCCTCCAAACCCTTCTGCAGTGTCTGGGCCCTCAGGACGCAGATGTTGGACTCAGTATTGTTATGTACGGCTATGAATGTGACAGTATCATTTATATGTAGTCAGTTTAACTTATATTGACCATATATATTATTATTTATGAATTATACATAAGACAAAATATAGGCTGTTGGCAGGGTTATCTTGAAATATAGACTATAGGTATTGGGTGAACGTGAGTTTGTCCAGTAGGACCCACCATTGTTTGTCCAGAAATAATCTTTCTATCAACAAGTCAGATGGTTGGATTAGATTTAGGGTCAATGTTAGGTTTAGGTAAATCATCAATCTATTGTTTTAGGGGTAAGTTATAGGTATGTTTAGGTCAGAACTATGTGCTCTAGAACCAAATGAGGATGTTAATCCTGGAACACATCGTAACAAAATCACAGTGACCATCTCTACCGTCACTCTGACACTCTTCTGTTATGTAATATATTATAGTTTCCACACGTCAGCTATAATGGAATAATAAAAATCAGTTCTTTGTGGCTCAGGCTGTAATCTTGAGTCATTTTCTTTTATAGGTGTTTTTTTCAGGTGCTTATCAGCATGTCCTGAACCTTGATCTCTGATCTTAAAGATTTTGCATTGGTGTGGCTTTAAATGATCACATGCAGTGATACCCCCAGCATTTTAGTTAAAAAATGATCTCAGCTTTGAATGTTAATACACGAGCTGTCAATTAACTAGTCATATTCCTTGTATGTGCAATGTTTATGTTTAATCGTATGAAAAGGTTTCAAAGAATTCTTGAGCTTAGCTGCTTTGAGTCCATTGAACCTTGAGGAACATGACAAATCAGCATTCTGTGTGTCAGGAGCTCTTGATGCTTGATACCGCGTGTGCGGAGAGATTCGACAAGAATCAGCAATAACTGACCCTAATGTATTAAGAATCCCTTCACTTGGTTATGGATGACTAATAAAGATAAACCAGGTGAATCATGTCAGGGATAGTGCACTGGTTGAGTAACCTGTTGTCTATGACACACTAGGTTATGCAGTATAATTGGAATATAATTCAAGTGGAATACTAGCAGACTGAATGTCTCTCTTACATATGAACCTGCTGTAAACCTCTTTCCCTGTCTTTGTGTTTACACACCTTAAAAATCCATTTACTCTGTCATCTAATGGATCAGTAATAGCCATACACATGTCTGAAAAGTAAATGTGTGTGTGTAGATTCTGACTGCCCTGCTAGTCACTTAGGAGATTATTATACGCGTGCGTGTGTGTGTATGTGTGTGTGTGAATATGACCACTAAACACTGTTCCTGTAATTTCCCCAGATGTCACCTGAAGGGCACAAGAACTAACTTGGACCATTTCAGACCTTCCTAAAAACTGAGTTATCAGAACTGACTGTAGAACTGTTTCTCTCGCGTATCCTTCAAACTAACAGCGCCTTGAAACAATGGCTTCCTACAGTCCTGCATCCACACAAGAGCTCTCTTCAGAAGTGTCCAATAGCAACCTAAAAACAAGCTCCTCTCAGGAGTCTATGAAACTGAAGAAAGAAATATCTTTGGTCAATGGCGTGTGTCTCATTGTGGGAAACATGATTGGCTCTGGAATCTTTGTCTCGCCAAAAGGCGTGTTGATGTACAGCACCTCCTATGGGTTGTCTCTGGTAGTGTGGACGGTTGGTGGACTCTTCTCTGTGTTTGGGGCCCTCTGCTACGCTGAGCTTGGAACCACCATCACCAAGTCAGGTGCCAGTTATGCCTACATCCTGGAAGCCTTTGGAGGTTTTCTGGCCTTCATTCGTCTGTGGACGTCCCTCCTTATCATCGAGCCCACCAGTCAGGCTGTGATAGCCATCACCTTCTCCAACTACATGGTGCAGCCCATCTTCCCCACCTGTATAGCACCCTATGCGGCCAATCGCCTGCTGGCAGCAGCTTGCATCTGTAAGTTGGTGTGTGTGTGTTTGGAAAGTATTCTGTGTGTATGCAAAAGAAATGCGTTAGATGTTTGTGTACATCAGGGTAGTTTTATCATGTCAGAGGAAGTTACCAATGTGCTTCCTAATCTGAGAGCTTACAGGTCAAGATGGTGGATTTAAATAAGTGTTTGCTGTATATGGCAACAGGAAGCAGATGTATAACATAAAAGAGGAAAGCGTTTGCCTGATTCTAGCAGTTATTAAAAACATGCTTGATCATGTAAAAAGTGAGAGAAATTCTGACATTATGAAAGTGTGTGAATGATGTGAAAAGGAAGAGAAACTGTGTTAGAGGAGATCAGCTGATGTCGGTTCATGTGATTCTGTCTCAGCACATGCACAAAAAAGTACCAACTAGTGGAAAAGTGTGTCTGTGTGTCTCAGCGTGAGATGATTCAGACTGCTTAAGATCTGAGAGACACTGAAATATTGATCTGACCTGTAGTTACCGTCACATAATCAGAATCATACATATCTGTCAGAAAGTGTAGAAGCAGATTTACACCAGCAAAATTTAATGAAGTTCCAATCACACATTTACACACACTTTACAGTATAATAAAACCTTCTGGGTCATGAATGTGCTGATTTGTAGAAGTCAGAGTCCTCTGGATTAAGACTCTGACCCTTATGACTAATAACTAATGACAGCTCAGCATGGCACAGGGCCAAAAAAACTTGAAAAACATTGATTGAGAAAAAAACACAGAGAGACACAGCCTTATAACAGACACTTTCAATAATGTATGATTCCTCAGTGTCTAGGGAAGATTTTTTAAACAGGTTTTTAGATAAAAGATTCAACTTATTAGTATTTGTCCAAAACAAGCAAATGTTTACTGTACTATCCAAAATCTTACATGACTTGTTCTTAAGATGTTTCAGAGTTATATCTTTTGTTTTAGTATGTCAATAGTAAATATCAGTATATTTTTCCAAACATGTTTTGCCATTAACTACTAATCCAGTGAGATTTTTGTATAAACAAGCACAGAGAGATCTGATCTCACCATCAGTGAGTCTGAGATTACATGAAGAGACAGAGAGAGATCTGATCTCACCATCAGTGAGTCTGAGATTACATGAAGAGACAGAGAGAGATCTGATCTCACCATCAGTGAGTCTGAGATTACATGAAGAGACAGAGAGAGATCTGATCTCACCATCAGTCAGTCTGAGATTACATGAAGAGACAGAGAGAGATCTGATCTCACCATCAGTGAGTCTGAGATTACATGAAGAGACAGAG
>JAZGTK010007670.1:0-19114 GCA_036877625.1 Ambastaia sidthimunki
ACATGCTTTATATTTAGATAAAATAGCTGTTTTTTGTTTTGCAAATGAATAACTTTTAAACTGCAGCCACAAGTGTGCATACTTTTTCTTCTTCTTATCTTGCTCTAGAACGGCGAGTTTATCGAGTTCACTGCCTGTCCGACAAGATCCTAAAAAGGCCGTCCTGCTCGCTGTCACTTCCTGCCATTATCACTTCCCCAGTTGCCCATATTTAGAAATCCAAAGTTTTCTTTAAGTGTTTTCTGTTAAACAACAGCACAAGTCAACAGAAGCACAAGTCTGTGTCAGCAGTCACTTTTGAATGTATTTTGATGTTGACAGTAAATCTTAAAGATGTATTTCAGGGAATTTTACAGTACTGGACACTGTATCTTCTTAGAAAGTATTAGTGTGTTTTCTGGAATAATGTCATAAGTCGAATGTGAACGTGCGTTTATTCTTCATTTAGAAAATCTGGAAATACCTTTGTCTGAAAACTGTTTGCTTTTTTTCCCCCTCACTGTTTTATCCTAAAGCAATTCAATGTTTTTATCATATTCAGTATAATTTGCACTTGGAAGTTATGGTTGGCCAGCATATTTATTTTTATTTTTTAAATGTGTGGCTCTAATTGCTTAACACTCAGTTAACCGTATATGTATACAGTTCACAATTTTAAATAACTGTGCTATTTGTTAATCCAGTGTGCTTTATATATGTGTCAGTATTACATATTAGTGCTGTCACCTTATTGTGAATGTATTTTTTAATCATATACAGTAGTAATGGAATTTAAAGTATAGATGTCTCTAAAAGCTGTATTTACAGTGATGCTGTAAAAAGAAAACTAAGAAGTGAATGACTATCAACAGTGTTTGTACACCAAAATTGATATTAATGTATTGCTGTCGGTTGTGGTTCTTTGTTTCTTAGTAAATCTGTTACCTATTCTGTTATGTTGAAATTTTAATGGACCTTAGGAGAAGTTACAAACAAATAGTTTTATAGTATCTTTTTAAATTGTAGCAATAAAAACTGCTTATGCTGCCAGTTTGCATAAAAGCATAAATGTATGTCAGTACTATTGTATTATGTTTGTAGTGTCAGTAGAAAAGAAAAAAGTGTTTTGTTGCCAGAAATATAAAATAAAATTGTGAAGCACAAAAAGTTAGTACCAGAATTTGTTATTGTTAAAATTTCTGTTTCTAATGAGAGGAATTTGCACATTATAAAGTTACATCTTTTAAAGTTACTTTTACATTTATGATACTGATTAGTTCAACCATGTGTTAAGCACAAAGACAAAAGTAAAGTGTTAATAATAATTGACTTAAATTCACATTAAAGGTTAAATGACTCCTGTGATTAACCTTCCACCCTCTTTTCATCACAAGAATCTGTAAACATCAGCACACACATCTCTATGGAATGCTGGGTATTGAATGATTTTAGTTTCACATGATAATATGCACTAACCCGAAGTACAGAAACTTCAGCTATACGTACACAAAGTGTCATTGAATTTACAGAAAATAGGACAGATTTTCAACTAAATTTTAATAAAAAAAACTTGTTGGTTTTTGAAACATTAGATAAACTGTTCAAAGAGTATTTGTCATCATGAATTACACCTGCAACTTTAGCACCCCTAGGCAAGGAATATTGATTGATAATGTTAGTTAACAAGTGGATTCAAAATTGATAGTCTATATGATCTTAAAGGATTTGTATGTACCACATAGTGATCATTTGAACTTTAAGGATAATATCTGCATGAGTTAAAACAAGATGCAGTGCTGATTGCTCTTTTCTGCCCCAGCAACCCAGAAAATCCGGTCGGACCTGAAGAGTCGCCATTCCAGTCTGAATGAAAAGACCGGTGTGAACTGTACACGTCTCGCATAGTATAAAAGACTTACTGCACACCTAAAAAAGTGTGTAGTTGAGGCGAGGACACTTCCAAAGACCTGCCCAGCAACAATCTTTTTTACATTTTCATTTATTTTTTGCTTGTCTTGGGACGCATGTCTCTCGGATGGATGATGGAACCAGGTGCTTCAAAAGACGTTTCTTATACCGTTCTAAAAAGTTGTATAGTGCAAGGGGGTCGTATGTAATGTGCGCGTTTTTGCGATCGTGGTGTGGCGTCATGCGCGTTACGCTTAGAAGGTGCATTAAGGTAAAGATAGTTCAACTTTTAAAAGCACGTCTTGTTCAGTTTCCGTTGAGATCGGTCTTCCTAATGTGTGAACGCTCTCTGACTGAGCTGAAGACGAGGTCCTGCACGCCTTCAGATGTGGATGACATCAGGTCTGATCTGTTTCGAGGGTTTGATTCGGTCTCTCTGGTGCAGTGGTTCTTAACAGTTCAACAGTTCTATCTCAAAATTGTGAAATGTTTAGGACCACTTGATCAGAGAGGCACTGTCATTGCAGGACAAAGATGCAACGATCATTTGCTGCTTTGTTGGATTCACAACGATGCAAGCTTACCATGTGTTTAACAACTTATCAGCTAACAATGTTTGGTTCCCCCCAAAAATAACTAAATGGGAACCATCTGACAACGTCAGGGGAACGTTCTGTGTTTGCTGGGTTTATTGTTTATTTTCAGTGCTGTAATAGATTCTCCCGATTCTTTTTCTTTGAATGGATGACGTCAGGTGAAATGGGCCAGATATGTCTGGAGTCTCATAGTTCTTGAATATTTAATATTTATTTTAATTCATTGAAACGTATAAACAATATTAAACAATATTTAAACAATTAAAACAAACAATATTGTTATAGTCTCTAAAAAAAGAAAAGAAAAGAAAAGAAAAGAACGCAATTGCTAGTCTGATGTGTCTTTTAGCGACAGTTGGTCACTTTATTTCTTTATTTTATTTTGATGGTTCCAATTACAATTAAAAATTCAAGTTAAGGATTATATTATATTGTATGACTGCAGTATGAATTAAAGTGCTCATTTTCACACCATCACCACCCCACACAGACAAGTGCACTCATGCCCATCTTTTGTCAGTTCTACAACAAAATTACAAATTAAAAGATCCTTTTATATCCTTTTAGGCTTGCTTATGGTAAGTGGTACACAAAAATACTCTATGAAACGATATTAGACTATTGAGTTACACTGTAGGGTGTATTTGTTAACATTGGTTAATGCATTAGCTAACAATGAACACCATATTTTTACAGCATTTATTAATCTTGTTAATGTTACTGTTGACTATGTTAATGTTGCATATCCCACCCCACCCCCCCACACACAATGATAACAGTGAGTTTTAAAGCAGAAGCATTAAACATGGACAAGGTAACTGTTAATGCTATGTCCATGTTTATGGTATATTTTGTTCTTATGCCAAAACGCACAAATCCAATTTACAACAAGACACCCTCAAACAAACCTTTTACCTTTTATTGTACCTAATACCTATTTTTTTTACAACGTACAATTCTTGAGATAGTTGTAATAACTTAAAAGAACATCTGAGAACTCTTTACCAGAGTTTATAGGGTTTAAATGATCATATAGATATATACGTAAATGTACATAGGTTTAGGTTTTGGGTTAGTCCTGTTTATATCGGGCCTTGTTTGTGAGAATTTCCAAATTAGATAGCAATTTGGAAAAGCATGTGTGTGTCTGAGTGTGTGTGGACGTGCTCCTGGCAGGTGTAAGATTAAATTTAAGATTGTGGATAGCAAGTGAATAGGCTCATGAATTCAAAACTGTCTGTCTTTCCCTCTTATGCCCCCTTGTGTTCCTTTATGTGAATCTTTAATAAGTTGCTTTCATGTATTTCATTACTTTTTCAAGATCAACATATGAGCTTCACAAGCACCCTCCAAAGCTAAATGCAATTCTAAAAGGACACATACGAAACTGACCACTGATCGTGTTTTTGCACTGTGATGTGCTGTCCGTGGTGCTGAACGCAAGCGTCCCAAGTCTCTTGGGTACCACTAACGGCCTTTGCTGGTCCTTCGACATTCGTCTGCCCACATGATTAAACTGGCCAAACCATAACATTTAACACTTTGTCCTAAGGTCTGACAACGGAACGACTAGGTGACGAAGCAAATAAACACGGATGAACGCAAACTGTCATGCAAATCAATAGTCACAATTATCGCGACCCAACAGTTTCATCAGTTCATTAGGTAAGCAAAAGGCGACCTGTGACCCTGGTTTTAATTAGAGAGCCCCACACAAGCATGCAGAGAGGCTGCAAGCTGTGAATCAAACCCTCTCTGTACACATATCAAACTGTTTGTGAACAAATCGATGAGTCTCGGAATCAGTGACAAACAGGAGGGACTGGAGAAACGTCTCATGAATTGCAAATATAAGTGGCATCCTTTAAGATTAATTTATGCTACAAGCAGAGCAGAACAAATAAAAAAAATCCAAATATAAGCATTTCCGTTTACTAGCCATTTGAGTTGCTTTAAAATAGATGCATATTAACAAAACGTAAAAAAATATTAGTGTCTTGACTCGTTTTAACCCAGAAAACATTTCTGTATCCCAGAACGGTTAACAAGGTTGGTTTTGGGTTTGTCAGTAATTTTTTTCTTTTAAGGTTAAGTTTAAGGTTCTCCGAACGAACGTATCAAAAGGGAACCAAATATTAGCGTTAGAGAAACGTTTTGTGAACGCTTTGTTTTTTTGGGGGGGGAAATAGAGCAAAACAAAAGATGAAATATCTAAGCATGTCAGTTTACTGAACATGCACTTTACAGCCTACTGAAAATAGTTGCATATTAACGAAACATGCACCCTACATTAATAAGTGTCTTGACCCGTTTTAAACTAATTGCTTTGCATTCAACAAACCCTCATGTAAGTTACATTATTTAAATAATAAAAAGCCTAAAACTAAACAATGTTATTTGATGTTGATAGGAAAACCCGCTTCAGTCTAATGCTTCAATGGACCCACATTTTGCTGTCCCGTGCTGTTGATAAATTATTCATGAGCCTTCATCTCAATCAGTTATTCTGTTTATCCGAGTCCTCTAAGGCGCTCTTCGCTTTCTTCTAGATCTCAGAGGCTCGTCCTAAATAGCGACAATACTCGCTAAACGCTCCGCCTTGCACCCCACTGTCGGAGAGCGGCGTGGTGCGTTAGGGTGGAAAATATTTCAGTGGTCTTAACGAGGAGCCCGGAGCGATTTGCCTACACGCATAAGGGCAGCAGATGTCTAGCTGCGCTCCCATGAGACTCGATCTGCGGAATTTCATCATGGTGTCAGGATGACCCTGCGCCATCCAGGAGAGGAGAGTGAGGGAAAGGCTTGTGTACGTGGTAAATCACCTTTACAATGGATTGTAATCATTAGGCCCTAAAGGACTAATGTATGAGTGACCCCTCCCCTCAATACAACTGAAAAACTAATCTAAAACCTCTGGCTATCAATGCAACTTACGACTCAGAATATTGAGTTGGGTTGATGAACCAATATCACTTCCAATTCACAATCAGACTTGTCAACAGACAACTGCCTAATTCCTCTAATCGGAGCAACAAAACCCCGCTTCTTCAAAGGACAGTCTACCGAAACGAGTATATTATGGCAATAATGTCTGACTGCTTATCTGCAGTGTGCTCCTCTGTATTCCCGAGATAAGAGCTTTTATTAAGAGGACAGCAATAATGCCCCGTGTTAGGTTTTCAAAGCCCAGCAAATAACTGACTTTATCTAGCGTATTAAGCTTCGTACTTAAGCTGCTCAATAACAGCTCGGTTCTGCATTCGTTTGCTCAGAAAGTACACACCAGGGATCCGCTTTGCTATTGAAGGATCTATCAAAACCTAAACCTAAAGACTTAACGTAAGTCACACAATGTGGCAAAAAGATACATTTTATAGTTGGACATCACAGGATTTGAAGATTCTCGTGTAGTTTTTGCTCTATCACTATAGCAAGCATGTGGTAGTTTTTGAGTTTTGTATGCCATGTTTTAGCTGAGTTCTCAGATCATTACGTCTGCTTGTGCGTGTGTGTGTGACATGACGGTCAGTTGCAAAAGGCGAAAGTGCAAAGATGTAACAGTCATGTTTCATCATATTTTATGTGTCGCATGGAGAAAGCGTCTTTAGATGCTTCTATTAAGAGTCTGAAATGACTAAAACGGGCTCAAATTACAAATGACAATCTATGCACAAGTTTCCAAAAACACCTTTTAGAGTTTACGTACCATGTAATACGGGATGTCATATGGGCAATAATAAAGAAGGGAATGACAACAGAAGCATTTATGTCGGAAAAATAGTAACAGTAAATAAACAAATAGGTAACTTTGACTTCAGTCTTGTCCGCGCTGAAGGATATACGTTTCTATAACCTGTTCTGTCACACCGCAAACGAGGATTTGCGCTCTGGAGAAGCGCGGTCCGCTAAGAAGCGCGCACACAGATTGAGCAGATCAGGCGCGCTCGACCACACTAGCCACGCGGGTGTCAGAGCAGAGAAAGAGAGAGAGAGAGAGAAAGAGGTGGAGTTGCTCAAGGTAGTCCACAACAGGCTCGCATGAGTTCACTCCCAAGACCTGCAGTGTAGACAAGACAAGGCGTAGACTGTCTTTCCCATAAGGATGTGTGCCAGGAGCTCATGGATCATTGATGGATTGTATGGGGTTCTCGCATGCTTTTACTAGCATCATAATTTGGAGATATGTTTATCCGTGGCAAATCATTTGGCAAATACACAAAACGAGACGATCTAAATGAGTTATCGTTTGGATGTAACTGAAAAGAAACCTCTGGATAAGACCATGACACATGTTTGGAATCAGAGAGAACAATCTAATGACTCCGAACTCCAGAAAGCTGTGATGACTTCACGTTTGCTCTAAGCAAGACGAGGAAATAAATCCACACAATGGATTTACAAAACTCTAACAGGTCGTCTGGAGAAGACAAGCAGAAGCCCAGTTTGATCGATCTAGGGACGTTTTTCGTGGACGCTGACATCATTTTTGGATTTACTAGTCATCTTTTAAAGAAAAAAGCGAAGGTAAGCATATTAGCATCTAAAACTGGACAAAGTTGACTCATTAGACAGATCCGATAGACAGTAGAAAGGTTGTTTTGTTTAAAAAAACTTATTGATTTGGAGGCTGTCGCTGTTCTGTAGATATTATTGGTGTATGACGAGTTATTCATTTCAGTACCACGAACAGCTCTCATCGCTCCCACTAATGGTGCTGTTGGTAACTCAGCTAAAACCCAAATATTTATATGAACTTAAAGAATCCCTTGAATTGTTTCTGGCAACAAGTACATGAACTGCAAGAACGACACATGAATTGAATACAGCACCGTGGACTAATAGAAAAAAATTGTTCGTTCCCAGTGTCTGATTAAAAAAAAACATCTTAAGCCTTTAAATTGCAAAAGTTAAAAGTTTGATTTTTACTTTTTTTATTATAATAGGGAAATTCCATTTAAAAAATGAAAAGAAATAAATGATTCAAACTTCGAGCCAGAAACAACATCTTCCGTCTGTATTTTTAATAAAACCGCTAGAAATAGCTAGAAGCTTGTAAAACTGATTGTTTCTTTCAAATAAAACAGCCTGTCAGAGATTAAGTTACCAACGTTACCAAAATGTTACCAATATCAAATGTTCCCGTCCGCTTTGGCTGTTCTGTGCGGTAGCGTTAAACGGTCCGTTATTAATGGAAAGGACCAGTTGCGCTTTTACAGACAAAGGATTGAATGTGGGATATTTGAGGCGGGGATTGGCAGGGCTTGGGTTGTGAGTTATCGTCACGTGATCTTAGTATATACATCATCAAATATTAAGCGATGAATAATTAAATATTTAAACGTTTATACAATTTCCTGTTAAGGTTGTAAGCTGTAGTTAACATAAACACCAGATGGTGGCGCCAACGTAATAAGCAATAGACATCTTCAATACCTGTGATCTTACAGTCGACTTGAGCAACTGTAATATAAGGTGACGTAATTTATATACGAAATCGGACGTACAAATTAACTGTAAACTGTAAATAAGTGCAGACTATTTCTTAAATCACTACATTATTTTATTCCGAACCACCACACCCCCAGTATGCCACATTTTAAGCAGTTTAAATATTTTATAATTCTTACCTGATGAAGTCATTCTACCACGCGCGCACACACAGTAATTCTGTGTTTTTAGATAATGAAATTACGCATTGCGTAGTTTACTGTTAAAAAGTTTTTTTTCATGTAACCTAATGTAACCTGGCTGATTTAGTTATTTAGTTTATGTTTATAATCATACTTTACTTAAACCTATTTCCTGTTTCTCATTCAGCTCATTAAATGAGTTACATGAACTTATTTTTTATTTTTATTATATACATCTGAACAGGCAGTGCAACATAGCTGCACAAACACCGCATGAATATCAGAGTGTTTGAAATAGTTGCAGAGCGCCCAGAACGCAGCTCCACCCCTCCAACTATGTGACTGAGCTGCGCGCATTGACAGCAGTCAAACTTGGTTTCAGCGTACGCGCGTCGTCATGGGATTACAGAAAAGCAAAACTTTACCACGGGAGTTTAATAATGCTTGTTACTTTGCGCTTCTAATAACACTACAGGAACTGCTTTAGTTTAAAAGAAACAGCAGTGCAGTAAGTGCACTCTTTTAACTTTTAATCATTTACACTGAGATGGATTTAACAAATGGGGATGCACAAGGACAGTTCCAGATCAGCCGGTCCACTGTAAGTCCTTTAGTAACCAGCTATTGTTAAAAAGTTATGCCTTTTGATCTTTTGAAATTTGGTCACACTTTATATTATGATGTGTTTTTACATTGTAAAAACTTCAAAAAGAACTATACTATACTATACTATACACACAAACAGAATTGTTACAATGCATGTTTTTGTAACACACATGCAACTGTAGGCAGTTTTAAATACATACAAATGCAACTTCTATAACTGACCGATGTACAATCTTGTAATGGCTTTGTTGTCTTTTATAAAGGTTGAAGGCTGTTCGAGCGGAGAATCTTCATTCTCACTTGAACTGAGTCCAAGGAAAAGACTGTCAGTGGAGGAGCAACAGTGTGCCAGTAGACCACCACCTGAAGGTGCAGGAGCGGTCAGCGTCTCAGAATCAGACGAGCTGAAAACAGACCTGTGCAAGCAATGTCAGATGACTGTTGTTGAACTACGGAGACAAGCCCTCGCTCTGACAGACCCCACTTCCTTAAAGGTCAGTCAGTGAGAAAAAATATGTTTATGCCATTGCAAAACAAGCAAACACCCAAGACAGGGAACATCTTTATTGTAATGAACTATGTTATCTTTAGAGGACCCTCTGTGATTTATGCAGCAATGCATGACTATGATAAAGATCTTTTGTTAGTTTCAAGTAGCACTTGACTTTCACCTTGGCCTCAAAGTGCTGAAAGTTTTTCTTTGTTCCATTCTGGTACTTTGCTCTTTTAAGTGCATTGAGAAAGCTTTTCGGTCAATGAGATGGCATTCACATAGATTGTCTATTAAAGACCATTTTGTGTAAGATCTCATAATCTGATGAAAAGCTGACACAAATAAGCCCTGTCCTCCTAGTTTTATGACGCCCTTGACAGAAAACCGATATCCCATTCAGGCCCCTATTCACAAAGTTTACAGAGTCATCACAAGGTTAATCTTTTCTACTATACCTTTGTAGAGAGCAAATATTTCAACAACCCTTTTTTGAGGACTGTTGAGCTATAAGCTTTGTTGTGCTTTAGTTTGATTACTATGTCACACATTCATGTTTTTTTCATTTTCAGTCTGAAATGCGCAGTGCATGATCATGGACTTCACCACACAATTTTCTTTAAATGTTCTGTGAATTAGCCCACTGCTGGTCGTTCATGGTCAAAGTGATGATGGAACCCCATCAAACTGAAGCTGGAGGGCTGGAATGGATATGAGAAACTGTATGGCTAAATGAGCCTTCCAATGCAGAAAGTGGATGGGCATGATAAAAAGAGACCAATTTAAAGAAGAAAATAAAACTATTAAAGTAGCACTAAATGGACTAAATTGAGTCAGAGTTCTTATCGCCTATGCAGTTAGGCTTCTAGTGTAGATTTTCAGTGGTGTCATTAAAACAATGGTCCTTTTTCATTGGATGGAACTTGATGTCAATGAAGATTCTACTGTATCACCAGTTAAAAAGTGAAAGTAAACCCACAATCTTACAAAACAAGCAGAACAAACCTTGTTCTGTCATAGATACCATTGTATGAAACTGTCCAGGTCTCCACCATTGCATTTAGTTTTCCTAAGTGCTTTTTTTTGTAAACTACAACACCATCCACCATTGTTTGTTTGCAGTGGCTGCAGTCAATCTGCTCACTTCTAAAGCCAAGAAACAGTTTTCTCATAACCTTCCCTTTTGGGAATTTTTGACGACTTTGTTACTTTCACACACTGTATTCATGGAGGGTATAAGAGTGCCAGTCTTTGAGAGTCTGTGGAGAGGAGGGGGGTATATTGGAAGTGGCCCATTGTTTTAGCAAACAATGCTTATCTCCCCCCTTGTCCGTCGTCATTGGGGGGAGAAAACAATTGAGTGGACTTGGTGCAGAGTCTGTGGAGGAAGTGGAGACCCAGTTGACCTTCATCACGCATTCAAAGTGTTTCTTTATACCCCTCACTAAATTCCCACCACAGTTAAATATAGGCTGTCGACTTTATATTGTTGTCTGACTTGCTGCTTGGGTTAGCCTCAGGTTTTCCCCTCCTCCTTGCTTTCTTTTGTGGCTGTGTTTTAAGAGAGATCTCATGCTAGGTAGGATTACAAGCCCTCCAGTTTGCTTTGTCCCCCCAAGTTCTTCACTCTCCAGGTTACCTCAGGGGATAAAAAAGGCTTTTTGTATGTGTGTGAGTGTGCATCACTGTGTGTTTATGATATTGTCCCACCCCAAGATGTGTTATTTGGTTAGTGCATTCAGTGCATACTAAAATATTCACTCATTCTCATCCCAACTCTCCAGCAGTAGGATTACCCCAAATCTGAGGCTGCCCACGTTTCACCATGGCTCATTGCCTTGGGTGGTCTGCCCCAGGTGTGGAGGATAAAGTGATAGGGTCAAGCCGGAGGGGTTACGGCTCTATCAGCCTCAGTGCTGATGGCTTAATAAGACTGTGAATACATTGATGATGGGAGTTCTGCTTTCCCCACAGTATGGGAGAAGAAAGGATGCTTTGTCCAGCTATGGATATAGGGTGGTTACCTGACCTGAACTTGCGATATGATTCTAGATGAGAAGCTACAGAGGGTTACTGTTTATCAGCTCCTGATTTCTGTGGGTGTGGGTGGTCCTTAGGTTGAAATCTTCTGTTTAAATTATTTGATTTGTAATTTTACTTGACTTTGAATTGAATTTTTCCTTGTTTCATTATAATGAAAAAATACATTTGCCCAGAGTTTGCTGTTAAGGTCCTTGAGCCCCAGTACTTAAGTTTCAGATATCAACTTGCTCTAATGACCCAGCTGCACTTCAGTGATTCATAGTAGAGTTTATTTATCCAGTGCCAGCTTGTATTGGCAATGAGTTCTGGGTTTGGAATCTATTGCTTTTGTTCAATTGTTGGAATGCAATATTTGTTTCCAGTTAAACAACTTAATGCCAGCTTTCGAGTAGTAGCATCTTGTGTAGACAGGCTTTGGACTATTAGTATGAAGTCCACTTTGCAGCCTTTTTTAGCCTAGAATTACCCACTTTGACAGACAAATACTGTTTATTCAACATGTAAAGTGACATACCACAGAAGCAATTTAATCTCAAATGGTTGATACTACAATAATAGACTGCCATGGAAAAAAAACAAAAGGCTGAAAAACTGTAGCAACCTTATATACACTGTCAGGAAAAAAAAAAATCTGCATATATTGTACCTTGTTGGGTACAGCAGCTCATCACTGGGGTGGTACCAAGAAAGTACACTGTACCTTTTAACACTTTAAGGCGTACCAATGTCAACCCTTTGTGAACTGTGTTACAAATGAAATCAAATTTGATGAGCAGGTTAGGTCAGGAACAGGCTTTACCTGCGCATGAATAGAACAAAAATGACCTTGTACATCCTGTGTGCAATATAGTTCAATATAACAACCTTTTCTGAAGTCAAATGCTCACTGAAGGCATTTTGATATAATAATCTTAAAAATTGGTCCAGAGTGAGTCTTTTTCCAGAAAATGCATGGTCAGCACATCTGCCCCACCAGTGACAGGCCATTTCTTTGCGGTCTTCTGCCAAGCACACGCTCGCAGGCGGCAATTAGTCTTTCTTCACGCCCCACAGCTTTTAATGGCATCGCTCTTTTTCACCAGGTTTGCTTTGAGACCTCGCCATCCTTTGTTTTATTATTTATTACCGATGATTCCTTCGCCTGATATCTGTGAGGAATAGTCTCTCCGCTTTAAACAATAAAGAAGCTCTCCCCTCAGTAGTTCATTCACTTCAATGTCAGGGCACTTAACACCTGAACAATGCTAAAGATGGAATGCCTGGAAGCTTAACGCAGGACAATGGACAAAGACTTCATTGCCCAGAATGATTGGCACTTAACTTGTCACAAAGCTCCAGCACATCACAAGGGGCTGTTTGAGCACAGTTGACGCAACTCTCAGTTTTAAAATGGTCAACGTTATCCCTAAATTACATCTCCTCTACAATAACAATTAACTAATCTGAGAAGGCCAATGTTAAACTCTCTGACTCAAGTGGCAGGCCACTTCGATTACAAGATCATTAAAAAAATCTAAGAGCATTTGCACCTGGGTTTCAGTGATCTGACAGTATGGTATGTATAGGCTTCCTATTGTGATGAAGGACTGTGAGGTATTTGGTATCGCATTTAATAAGATGAATATGTGCTTGGGGGCGGTCATTATTTCATCTCCATTGTCTAGGCACTGAAATGGCTGTCATCAATTATAATGGCCACTACATTTCTAAGGGTCTATAAGCTCTCTGTTGTGACATGTAAGAAGTTTAAAGTCCATTCACAGGGCAGGTGAAAACACCTGCATCCTTGGCCCTTCTGATGGTGTGTGAAACCTTAGACGACAGTTGTAATGAGAATACTTACCTCTCCTTTGCCATCAGTCATCTCTCCGAACTCTGTTATGACCGGCCCCTTAAAAAACCCTGGGAGAATCATAGCTGGGGAAAACTGGATGGATTTGCTGACTGGCTTTCATTAGGAGTACTTAACCTCTGCAGCTGTGTGGATATGTGCATACGACAGACGCTGGGTTCTTAATTGTTATGTAAAAGGTCAGTTAGTTTGGCCACCGTGGGACAGAATTATAATCAAGTATGAAAATGGGTGGACCGGGCACTATTGGAATGCATTGTCTGGTCGTGAGGTGAGGAATTAAAATGGCAATCTTTCAGACCGTGGGCAGATTGTCTGGTATTGAAGTTAGATACTCATACTCAGTTTTATTACATGTCAGTGCTCAGGAGAACTAATATAAAAAGTCTCCTGAAAGGACGTGGCATTTCAAAGCCATTCCAAATTAAAAAAGCACAACCTCTTGCTCTTTGCATATATTCTCTTCATACTCTTGCCATTTGTGTGAAATATGTCAATAAGCCCGGCATTGTCGTGAGCTAATCTGAATTTTCAAGTTGCTTTCAATGTGGCTGTATGCCCAGAGGCATTTTCTGAATGGTTATTCTGAGGACTTCAATTATTTCCTCACACCCCTACCAGAGAAAAGGTTCTCACGAGAAGTGAGGCTGGTTGGAGTGCTGTTGAAGGCCTGCTACTAGAAGTCCTGGTTCAACTTGCTTGCCTCATTCTTTACTCTCAACCCTGCAGGGGAGGTTTGCCTTGCACATGCCATGGCAGTCACCATAAATCACTCACTTTTTATTACCCTTTAATAGTTTCACATTCATTTCTGCTCAAGTTTATGTACTTTCGTATACTTAGAGTTTAAAAGAAATTCAGTGGTGTTTATCAGATCATTTGTGACAAACCTGTGGCGTTTGGAATCCAGAGAACATTTTAATGTCAGTCACGCCTTGTTCCTTGACTTGTCTTGTTTTGCATGCCTCCCATGTTATTTGCAAAAAAAGTGTTTTTATAATGTGGAATCTTCAAAAAAAAAAAACTTATTAAGTAGTCTTAGATGTTTGTCTACAGTCTACAAAAACCTTACCATGCCTGGCTTTGTAAACTGGTCAGCCAATTGTATTGCTAGTGAATGCCCAGTTCTGGCTCCAAATCCAGAAATGGGCGTTTTATGCATGCTGCTCTCGCTTTCCTCTTAACCTTTTCATCCCTGACCCCCAACCATGTAGGAAAACCAAAACGTAAACCACAGGAAATGATGGGATAGACAGAGGCCAAGTAGTGCATTGCATTATTGATGTTTACTCTGGTGAGCTCTGTTATCTGATGCCCAATCAGTGAGTGTTTAAACTCTTTGTTTGCTCCTGGGCTGTTTTACTGTTAAGCTGTGAACTCAGCTGATATAACTGTGATAAGCTCTTCCTAAACAGTCTTCGTCTCTATATCAGTCTTTTGATGTAATGACAAAGCACCCGTATGTATTTGTCTTTCTAAGACACATATTGATTGTAACTGATACAGTTACTGATACAGTATATAGTCTATAGATGACGTAAAAAATTCCAGGGTTGCATTTGCATATTGGTACTTTGACCTATTTACAGTTTCAGGCATGTTGATTTAAACTGTCAGATTAAATGTTTCACAGGAGAAGGATTTGGCAGTAGATCTTTGAGGCACAATGAAGTTCCCCTGTTGTCCTCTAGAGGCATATAAGCTTCTGTTTTGAAAGCTCTTTGTTCAATTGTTTTACAGAAGGGGATTTTGAGCTAGTGTGGTTTTTTAAATTGTTTTGCCAGTTAAATCAATATTGTGTCTTTGAACTGGTATTTTAAACTGAACTGGTTAAGTTTATTTACTGATTTATATTTGGTAGGGTAAATAGATTAACTACAACCATGTTCTAAGTATTAAAAACCTTTTTGAATTTTGATTCATTTTATATTATTATTATTATTATATTTATCATTATTATTATTTTATTATTTATAATTTCTTGTTTGTGAATATTTAGATAGAAATGCTGTCTTTCTTTAAAGAGATGCAGATCAAGCAAATGTAAAAATGTACTGCTTTCTCTGAAGGCAAATACAAAAAGTTACAAAGTGAGAAGAAATTAACTCAAAAACAGAGTTCACACTTCTCAGTTCACATCCATATCTCCTCTTCTGTATTTTATCCCAGGCTGGCAACAACAGGAGGAAACTTCTCAATGTTTTAGGGTGTGACACAGGAAACAGGCTGAAGGGTCTGAGCTGAAGGCTGTGTGTGTGTATATATACAGTACAGTGGCATTTGTGTTGTGCAGGGCTGTCTAGGAACCTACACAACCGAATCTGTGTGGAAAAAGAACATCCAGGAATGTTCTAACCAACATAATTGCCATTCTCAGCTATGCCTCTCTCTGTCCAGTCCTGCCTGTTATTATACTAAATGTCAGACTGACTGCAGGCCAGCAGATAATATCTATATCAGGGGTTCCCAACATGGGGTCCAGCTAGAGTTAAAATACAATAATAAACATTAAAAGTACTTTATTACAAAACTACTTTATTACAAAAATTACCACAATCAACAATAAAACTAGTTGCTGTAGGTCTGCACACATGTGCTGTTCTATTCTAAACTTTTCTCTCACACCAGAGCGTTTCTCACACAGACAGTTGAAGGGTTGCCAGATATTACAAAAAACCTAGCTAAAAAATAAAGAGGCCAGTATTTTTGAAATTTAAATTTATCTATGAATTGTATTAAATATTAATTTGACATTTTCAAATAGGTATTTTTGAGGGGGAAGTGCTAGTATTCTAACATGTAAGGGGGGGAGGGGGGGCTTCAAGGACAAAAGGTTAGGAACCACTGATCTAGCCATCATGGTTTTGCTCAAAGTATCACATCATGGTTTTGCTCAATGGGTCAATGCCTGGCCAACCTAATCTCATAGCAATTCGTAACTACTTCACTTTTTAGCAAATTGGTGACAGACTCATATGAAATTGTATCTCATTTATACATTTTAGTATGATGTGTTTTGCCTCAGTGATGGTTAGGTTTAGGGGTGGGCCTTTATGCTTAACAGTTTTGTATTATTTATGTCATACACATTCATATGAAATCATAAGATGATTTTCCATGAGATCAGGTTGGGTTTGACTGGTTAACTTAACCATGTTAGTCCCCTGCTGCTAGAAGCCTTAACTACACCATCTGTCACATGACAGTTCCTTCACAACTTCCTGTTTCAAGAGGAAATAGATCAAGAAAAAACAAAAATGTTAATTAAGTCTTTTCATGAGGTCTTTAAATGTGTATTTTCTATCTGTTACCTTTGTTTATCTTTTTATCAGACATGGGAGTTGGGTGTAGTGAACAAAATCGATAATTGATTGCAGAAGGAAACATGGCAACTGCTTACAGACCTGCCAAACTGAACAAACTTCAGCAAGAAACAAGCTGTATGAAACACAGTGGCTAGTCCGGCCTTGACATAAGTGTCACTGTGTGCCACTAATTGGCAGCCCAGCATGTCTTTGTATTGATGGAACTCATGTAAGTTTGGGAGGGTCCCCTGCGGTGTCTGGCTTGGCATGTGTAAGCGTGTTATGAGAGTGTGTGATGCCTCCTCTGTATGCCCTTATTTATTCTCCGTTCTGCAGAATTCACGCTGATATGTGGGCCCCATAAACCTCTGCATGGAAATGCCAGTCAGAGTTCACACCTAAGTTCATTTCATGCTTCATCGTCTTCCTCTTGCGTCTGTGCTTTGGTGCGTTAGCGTCTGTGAGATTTTGCATGTAATTATGCTGCTTTATCACGGAAAGATTATCATTTTTCTTTGTGCTTGAGTGTGTGTGAGTGTGTGCACATTCAGAATTTATTCAGGGTTTTCTGTAAGAACTGTTTTATGAAAATGTTCTTCTCAAAGACAAAAGAATTAATCAGCCATTAAAGTAAAAAAAGATTTGTCTCACCTTTGCAGATGCGATTCGCTGGGTTTATTTCCCAGTTCAACAAAAGTCACTGCTTCCAAAAGTTTTTGTCTGTCTGAATAATAGTTTTGTTCATTGGAAAGTCATGCATCAAAGCCATTTCTTCTCAGGTAATAGAATCAAACCATTTTAGCTTTTAAAATGCTTCATGATTTTGTTTTGTAAGCGTTTCTGTAAGCGTTGAAGTGCTGTGATCCACACTGATCCACATTGCATTCAAGCTATACATTTTTTCAATATGTGGTTTTCCTAAGAATCAAACCCATGACCTTGGCATCATTACCGCTATGCTTTACTAGTTGAGTTACCTGTTGTTGTGAAAAAGCTGGCTTCCTGCCAGGAAATGTAATCTCTGTTTTATGGACTTGTAATTGGATTGCATCTGGCTTCTTCTCACATTTCTTACTTAAACAGGCTATTCATGATGAAGAACAGATAAGTGTCACTTTAGCTTGTTGTGGTTATTAAGCTTGTTTGGGTGTAAAGCTGTGTGCGCAATACAGTGTGACAAAAGGCTTATGTAAAAAGCCACAAAATAAAAAAACAGCATTAGAAAAAAGTAGTAAAGGTAGTAGTGTTGCTAGTTTTGTTTAGTTACCCAAAATCTGTTCTTTCATTTAGTGTTTTTGTCACTGTTATGTGATGGATGTGTAAAGCTCTGATAATTTGTAACATGATACAGGATTACACGTTATTATAATGACTTACTATGAATAATAGTTTAATGTTCTTTGATTAGGGAAAATGACAGCAGAAAAAAATTAATCATTTGCATGTCTTTAGGTGTGTTTGGTGTTGTGGTGGAGTGTCAGATGTGTTTTGGTAAGATCACAGTTAACATGTTGGGAGTTTTTCAGTTAATAATATTTAAACTTTGATCTTTTGACAACTTAATGTTTAAGCCCGTATAGTGCTGTAGATCTAAAAATGACATCAATTTAAAGTCTAAGCAATATCTTAAACTTTACACTGTATTGTAACAATTATTTTGCTATTAATAGACCTAAAATGGAGTGCATGGACTCAAATGACTTTGTAATCCAATTTTTAACTAGTTTAAATTAAACTCCCTTAAAAAAACGATTGACTTTAAAGAATGAAACTTTGCAACTTTTGTGTTTTAGGTGAGTGTGTTTTGATTATTAAGCTTGTTTGGGTGTAAAGCTGTGTGTCCAATATAGTGTGATAAAAGGCTTAAATAAAAAGCCACAAAATAAAAAAAAAGTTTCTGTTTTTAAAAAAAAGGTAATATAAAAATAAAAAAATAACAGAAAAAGGTAGTAAAGGTAGTGTTGCTGGTTTAGTTAGTTACTTAACTAGTTACCATTGGTTCATCCTTTCATATCTTGATAGTTAGCGCCATGTCACAATAGATGCTACACACAAGTTCTCCTATAACTTGGGGCTATTTATGGTGTCAAAGTAATCCACCGGTGGGCCTGTAATAACCTCCATGCTACTGTTAAACCAAACTGTTACCATGGCCTTGCTAATGATGTCACAACAGAGGCGCTTCAGTATTACCCCATCTGTTACCATAGCACCATTTATGATGTCACAGCTCTATGGTTCTTCTCCCAGCCTGAAGTTACTTCATTGTGCTTTTATGATGTCAGAACGGCAGCATCCTCCCGGAGAGCTTGTGTTTTACTCTTGCAGCCCGTCAGCTATTTTACCTCATGCCTCTCTTTATGAGCCCCACAGCAGCCTTTCCCACAGACATCAACTGTTTTCTGGTCCTCTGTGTAAAAGCTCCTCAAAATTGGACACTTAAACAACATAGCCAGGACTTTCACACCAGACTGTGAAGTCACATCCTTTTTTAGAGCAGTTACAGTTACAAGTTATGTTTGATCCCTGCGGTCTTTTCATGAAAGGAGCAGTTTAATTATCATTGACTCAGCTATTAATGTGCGGTTGTTATGTTGTTGTAAAGGGGCAATGGGTGGTGTGGAGCAATCTTGTGTTCTGTTTTCCCACACTGTCTGAGCCAGCATCCGTTGGCAGAGTTATTTCTGTTCCACTCTTTCATGTTC
>JAZGTK010007671.1:0-19112 GCA_036877625.1 Ambastaia sidthimunki
GTGTGTGTGTGTGTGTGTGTGTGTGTGTCAGGGTGTGCACACACCTGGCAAGCACTGTGGGAATTTGGCATTAGGACATATATGAAACTAATGGGAGTCCAATGTAATGAAAAGACCCATTTGGGTGAGGGCACTTTGTATAATCGTCCAATTCATTCTGAATGTTTGAGTATCAGCTAAATAGTGATGTAATCTGATCCGTTTAATGTGTATTGAATATAGGATAGGAAACCAAGAACCAGTTCTTATTCAGAGCAACGTTTTTTAAATGCTATTGAATATACAGCAACAGAGCAAACCAGATTATCTTTTAGTGCAGTTGTTAGTTTGCTGGCTTAATTTAATGCGATGACACATTTTTTCTATTGTGTTTTTCTTACTGTTTGCACGCAATGATAAACAAACTTCTGATTCTCACTAGAAACCAATGAGCAACCAATGTTTGGTTCAGTCTAAAACTGTTGAGAGACTCTTAGCGGTTTAAGTCTGTCTAATCTCTTACTGATTTGATCAGAGCAATTCTTGAATTACTTACTGAAACCACAAGTTGTTGTTTTAGTCGTGTCCAGTTAAAGTTATACATTTTATCTTTTGTTACAATTACTTTTCTGAAATTATTTTAATTGAAATCGGAATCAGAATTTAGTTAAACGTTTTTTAAACGTTATTGAACATTGCTCAGCACATATTTCCTCTGCTGATCGTAATTGTAAGCACATAGCATACAAGCTACATCCGTATTTTAGTTCTGCAACAGCTGAGGCTTCCCTGTTGCCTCATTTCATTAAACTTCTGCTTCCACAACAGGCTAATAAACCAGCTGTTTATAGTGTGTTTTCTCATGAGAAACACAAGTTTCTTTGTCTGATTTGTGCTCAAATGGCCAAACTGACTCACAAATGCTTGTAAATCACGTAAATGTGTTTTAGGGGTAAAACGTAGGTGGGTAACCTGTTGAAATAATCAGTTTAAGTTATTTTAAAGCATATTGTTTTGTTATCCACAACTTTCATAATCATGAGTGTTGAATAATCATAAAGGTTTCAATAATCATAAAGGTTTCACAAAGGTTTATGATTAAAGGTTTAAAAAAAAAAAAAGGTTTTACAAAAAAGGGCTTCATGCAGATTTTTAGGGGTTCTTTGGTTTGGTGAGGGGTGTTTGGTTTCAGGTAGTTGTGTTTAAAAGCAGTGGCCGGTGAAGTTTTCTGTTGTTGGCAGTGATTAGCCGTCCCAACATTCCCCCCTCTGAAACCTCATCCTGGACAGGTGGTGTGACCTCTCCTTCAGCTGAAGACATTCCAGGCAGGGCTGCGGGGGTTTGGATTACTCTTCCTCAGACACATGTGAGGCCCGTCTGGCCCTCGGTGGGTGTCTACCCACCTAGAGATGTACTGTAGGCCTGTGCGGTTCAGTGTCCCTCACATGCCCTTCACAGATGTATGTGATCTGCATGCGATCTGACGGCATGCCAAGTTGCTCCATCAAACATCATGAGTGTGATGGACTGTACCGAGCATACAGATGCAACACTGGTTCTGCTACACACACACAATCGCTAAATCCACGCCAGATCTGTCATGAGGGGAAATCTGTGTTAAAGGGATAGTTCACCCCAAACTGAAAATTCTTCCAACACTAAAGAACATGAACACAAAAGAAGACCTTTTGAAGCACGCTGGTAACCAAACAACAGTGGCACCCTTTCACTTCCATTGTATAGACACAAAACCACAAAACATTTCCCAAAATATCTTCTTGCATTCGCTTTTGAGTTTTTGGTTGAACTATCCCTTTAAACTAATTTGAGAGTTTTGCACTGTTATTGGAAAATGACAGCAATGTGGATGATCTATGAAAGTATGAATGATAGCCATTCAAGTTCTGCAGAACTTCTGCAGGTATAGATTGCATCTGGGCAGATCCGTCACTTAAACCTCACCTCATATATCTTATATCACAGATCACATTGATGTTTTCTATCACATATGGAGTTTTAATCCAGCACATGCACACTTAGTTCCTGTAAAACTGCCTGAACCCTCACTGACCTCTCCGGTGAGCGCTATTTGCAATCTCCAGCTCCATTACGGGGTCGTACACTGGCAGCTCTGAAGATCAGCTGGCAGCCACCCTGCAGTAATTGTTTTCAAGCTGTGCTTCTGCACAAACAAACATATGGGAGCGCCGAGGCCTGGTGCAGGACACCCACACAGTTATAGTGTAATTACAGTCTTTCTGGAGCCCAGGTGCCTCTCCGCTCACTGAGACACTGCAGTTTGAAAATTGGCCTTACAATTATCACCACTGAGGTCAGATTGTGATATTCCCCTTTTAGTTTAGCTCACAAACTCCATGTGGGTGTTGTTTTAAACAACATCCCTTGTATTTATAAGCTGTAATTCGTTTTATATATGTTCAACAAAGGACAAATCAAATCTTTCCAAATACAATCAGCCTTATTATCCCTGGACAACCCAGTATTGGGTTACTAAGGTTAAACAGTTTATCTTCATTTCTTTCTTTGTGTTTGTATTGCCCATCATATCTAGTATTGCGTTTAATTATATGCTGTGTTAAAAGTAATCCAACTTTGTTTCATTTCATTGCTGTCCGTCTAGGAAGTGGTTTTAAATGTAAGAACACGTCTTGCGTAATGACCCCCAAAAATGTGTGTGATTGGGGTGAGGTGAATCCCAAACCATCCTAATTACTGTACTAGTAATAATCTAACATCCTGATAACCAGGTTTAGTAATGGCAGATAAATTGAGTAGCTGTTTAGTCAACCCACTAGTTGATTTTATAATGTTTCGTTTCTCATATCTTCAGTAAGAGATACAGCATCATTTTTGTGTGTCATGTAGACTGTGGTTCTGTGGTTGCATGTGTGACTTCCAGAGAAACGCTTGGTTTGTTCTCTCAGGCACATTTTTCTTTGTGACTTATAAAGTGTTACGGCAATTTCTTTAAAGGAAGACACACTGTTCATTGTTTTAGTTTTGTGGGTTTTTCTTTGGACAATTAAACCAGCCTCTCAATCACATTCAGGGTTTGATGTCTGTTTTTTTCTGCATTCTTTTAGAGCGTGTGTGTGTGTGTGTGTGTGTGTGTGTGTTTGTTGAGGGGGGCTATCAGCTCTAAAAGAATGCAGAATGCAGAAAAAACAGACATCACACACACTTATTTAAATTACTGTTTTATCCACAGCTAGTTATACACACTGTCACCTAACCCACACTTTAACAGTAACAGAAAACATTCTGCATTTTTACCATTTAAAAAAAAATTATTTACTTTATTTTTATAGCATTTTTACAAATTAGGATGTCCCCAAAAGTAGGTTTTGCTTAGATTTGTATTGTTTGCTGACTTTTGAGTACAAATTTGTCCCCAATATATGGTAGTATAAGTACCTCTCCTCACACACACACAGTGCATGTTGGGTAACAGTTGGCGTGTAGTCTGTCAGTGCTGATGTAGCACTTTGATCTACAGGATATTTGGAGTGAAAGATGGCTTGAGTTAAGGATGATGGACATGCTGAACTCTGCAGAAATAACATATCAGGTTGGAATGAGTTTTTGCGGAGGTTATATAACAGAGGACTCCATGAAGGACAGTGTCAGGACAGATGTGTTTTTTCACGCTAGCTTTCACACGACATGCTTGCACTTTCCTGCATGTTCCCCTGTCTGAACACCTCAGGGAGGGTCTTTATATACCGCAGCTATATTTAGCAAAAGATCACGGTAATTAGGTTTCTGAGCAAAGTTAAACATTGTACCTGCTCAGTAAACCAGAAGACCTTGATAAACCACCAAGTTATGTCTCATGTTTTTTCATAACTAAAAACAATAGGGAAACGGTGGAAGTCTGTGAGGTAAACATATACTACTAACTAATATAAACCATAAAAATATACATTCATAAAAATTGAAGTAATCAAAATTGCTAAAAAAAAAGTAACTGTCTTGAAATCATTTAATTTGATCGTTTAATTTTGCATGTATGTGAAATGTAGTCTCACCTTAAATGGACTATTCTTTGCAGCTCAAATATCAAACTTCTCTTTTCAGAAAGTGTCCGCTTCACATTTCTTCTTAATGGTACAATTACCCCTCAGACTTCCATTGTAAGTCCACTGTGGTATACCTCATATAGTGCCTGCATTGTATTTAACACAGAATGTTCCTTTTAACACGGTTTTCTAAAACACTTGAAAGGTTGTCATAGTTTTGCACGTTATTGCCCAATTGATTTGGAAAAAGGGAAAAATTCACAATAAAGTCTAATCAGCCTTACATATGCAATCAAGGCTAGTTCTGTGAGATGTAAATTAGAAGTCTTTGCTCTGAAAACACCATTGACTTCTTTCCAAAGGCGAGAATAAAGGGCTTTGAGAGGCAGTTCCATCTGCTGGTTTTTGAGAAATCTCTGATTCTCAGTGTTCACTGGCCTTTCTCTCTCCCCAGAGAGACGCTGTGATTTGCACATAGCTGGTATGAACAGGCGCAGGTGAGGACCTCATCCTCGCCGGAATGGCGAGGCAAAGAATCTTTGCGGAATGCAATTAAAATTCCTAAAATAAATCTGCTTCAGCCCTGCAATCACAAATCAGTCACGCCACCGTGTGACACAGTAGGTGATAATGCTCAAACCATATTGCATATAAATAGAGTGTGTAAATACTATGGGATTTCCATAGTACTCCAAGGTCATTTAAAACCTTTATTATTTTCCGTTCTATTAAACTTGTTTAGCACATGGTAGTACATGGTGTGTTATTGAAAAATGCATGTCTAAAAGATGTTGTCTGTTCATGCTTTGATTCCCTAAATGTTTTCCTAAACACCAAGCGTCAAGCTCTCAATGGTAAAATAGTTTCTTCTGTCCCAGACGACTGTAAGTAAACTATTTGTAAGTCAATCCCCCAAGAAAACGTAAACACTGTGACTCTGTGACACTTTCAAAACATTTCATGTTTGTTTGAGCATCCCAGCCAGCCAATCATAACATTGGCTCAACCAATGAAGTGAGTTTGGGCATGAGTGCCTATTTGTGCGACCAATGGCATGAAACATCAGGTCATGTATTCTCGCATATTCTGTTTGGTGAGGCTGTAGAATGATTTCATTCACACTTAAGACCGATGTCGGTCTCACTGAACGGGGATATTTCCGGACCTCTCATAACTGTTTCCACACTAGTCATGGAAATGTATTTACATCATTATGGAAGATATTGTTTTCCATCAGATGGAGCTGTCAACTGTTTCCAAACAGCTTCACACATCTCCTAATGGCATATGAGATCTCTAGAGAAAGCTCTTTATCTCACCCACCCATATGCTAGATGTAGCCACTGTGTCGCTGAGAGCAGGCTGTCGTCTCAAACAGACTGTCTTTAGATTGGACCGGCTCCTGCCCCTCCTACTCATCTCACCTCCATCTCTCCACAGCCTCTCTAAGTGGAGCGCTGCCAGTCTGTCTTGTTTGCCTCAGAGCACTTACCCAAACACCCATTAAAGAATGTCTGTTTACTCAGTTGTATACGTGTTTGCTGAGCAGTAAATAAAATAATAGTTTGGGGTGTTGTCTGTTTGAAGTCTGATCTCTCTCTAATTCACACCTTCTTACATTTTGTAGTCCTTAAGATTTGTTTTTTCTTTTTCCCACTTATTTGTGTTTGTTTATTTTTATTTTTCTGTTCATGTTAACATTTCTGGACAGGTTGTAACTCGGCACAAGATGCTGGAACAGCAGTAAGACCCAAAGGAACGTCCATGTGATAGATTTGTACATCAACAATTTAAAAATAGGGCAAAGTAGCGCACACAAAACCCCCTCGAGCACTGAAATACTTGGTTGATTTATCTGTTGACTACACCGGTAGAGAAAATGGCTAAAATGCCTTTTCTATTTCTCTTTCTGTCTCCGTTTGGTCTCCTAATCTCATGATGTTGTTTTTTTTTCTGTCTCCCTGGTGGGTTTTCGTCGTAGCGTTTGCTTTCGACTGATAGCTGGTGTGGAAAATAGTCGTGGGCAAGAACCTGCATTCAATAAAACAAGCTGGGATGCAAGAGTCACACCCGTTCTCTGGAGACACGTTGCGTCACTTTCTTCTGCGGCTGTGTGGGGTTGATTTAGTCATGCTGCCTGGGAAAAACTGAAGTATAGCCGCTAATGGCCCAGTCCTGCTGATCCAGAGTGACATCAGCTCTGGTGACCTCTGACCTCAGGCCCTGACATGTTCTTGCTGTGTTTCAGTCTGGTCAAGCGTGCAACTAATCTGTCAGCCGGAATTGATTGATGAAGCTTAGTGAAGGCCTAAATGATCAATTAATAGACAAGAAGGACTGTGGGCTGTTTGTCAGTAATTGTTTCTGACAAGTATTTCCAGTGGTTGGTATCTGAGCCTGATATGTGGTCATGTCTCTTTTCGGTGGCATTTTGAATAATAATATTGAATAATATTTTCATGCTTATTTTGTGCTTACAAAAGCAGATGTTTGGCACTTTCAGGGCTTGTTTGTTTTCTCTGAGAGAGATGCAGAGAATTATGAGCTTCCTGGAAATTCTGATATCCTTTAACCCCCACTGAGATTTCGATGCCTTCAGGAGAGGCGTAGACTGCTGAAACGCGCTATATCGGTATCGCAACAGCGCCGTTAACAAGTGCAACACTCCCCTCTACAGGCGGTAGTGTGTAAAACACCTACATTAAATATTAGCCTTTAAAATCAAATATCAACATTTATTTGTGCATTGTTGTGCATTGTTTGTATGGCATAATGTTCCAACTGTAAATAATGTTTTTCCTTAGTAATTATTATTTAATATTTACCTTATTGTTTATTAATGGTATAATTATTTATCACAACATATTTAATTACTTGCTACCAATAACTTTTGTTTTAACCACCTGTCATTCAGAAACCCTTTTTTAAAATCTAATTAACTTCTGATAGATATTGCATAAATTAAAATCTTGTATCCTTAACAAAACATGACAGGCTCTGTTAATATCAACAAAAGATACAGTTTAACCACATCTTGTCTCTGTTGGCCATTCAGAGAATAAGGTGAGGCTCTCAGCCAATGGCATAAGTTTGAGGCATAAGTACAAACAATGAAAGACAGTTTGGAAGTTTTCGTTTTGTTTCAGTTCCATTTAGTGCCACTTCTGGAGCACAGATCACTATAAATAAGTTTGGTGTGACTCATTTTCTTATGAACAGTGTTTTTGTCCGGAATCTATTTCTGTAGCAAGCTGGTGATTTAATCAAGAAGAGAAGAGAGTTTGTGGCTCTCTGAGGGCTCATATCTATTTTTTGCGAGATGTACGGTCACGTGTTTTACAATAAATTCTAAACCCTGTTCAGTCCTGAAGTTTAGTCTGAGTAATATCATTGCAAGCATGAAGAGAGTCTGCTTTTGTAGCAATAGTTCTGTGTGGGAATCCATACTGTGTCCTCTGAGATGTTTCTTGTGTCCCCTGTGCACAGATGTGAAGGGGCCGGCCAGCCACCACTTTTCCTGCGGCCAGTCGCCGTTCACGGAACCCTGCGTTTGGGAGAGGAAGTACTGCATCCTGACCGATAGCCAGCTCATTCTGCTCAACAAGGAGGAAGAGGTGAGAGCCTGTCTTTCCTCTGCTTCATCCCCTTATTCTTCTGCTTTCCTCCCCTCATAGAAAAGCGAGGGACACACGTGATGTTTGTGCTTTATGCGTTTCCTCTTTTGAGGTCTAAATGCATTGTTTGTGAAGACACGTTATTGATTGATTTGATTACAGAGTCCCTCAGTTTAATGATTTATCCCCGTGTATTGAGTTGCAGGACATTAATCTCACTGCATAGGGTAAATGATTTCACCTTCAGCTTATGAAGGGGAATAATCGATTCACTTCATGTCTTAAAATTGTTTACGACTGACAGATTGCTTTCAGATTCATTTATACGCTCACTTAATTAGTAGCCATGCCAGGCAAAGGGACTCTCTGACCCCCTGTAAGAATGTGACCTCCAACCCCTGACCTCTAACCTCTGCCTTGTTCCCAGAGGCCAACTGAGGTCCATGAAAGCCCCACAGCATCCTCGTCATCAAAGGGCCGAAGTCTGAGAAGGACGGTCAGCGTGCCCTCTGAGGGACAGTTCCCCGAATATCCAGCAGAGGGAACCTCAATGTTAGGTAAGATCCATATGGTTCTTCTGTTATATCAACAGTCCATTGAAACAATATGTGTTTATTTAGAATTGTATCAATATGACTAGCATTACAAAGGACTATTAGACATAATGAGTGTGTATTCAACAGGGTTCCCATGGTTGTGGAAAATGCGACTATGCCTATATCAGATAATTTTAAAATTCAGACCTGAAAAATTCTTAGAATTTGTTAAATTTTAAATTGACCTGGAAATTTCTATAATGTATTTTCTTCTAGTTATCCTCTAGAAAGGATCTTTATGAGTATAATTTGCATAAAATATCCAGTAATCGTAAATGTTACCCTCCACCGGTTATTTCCAGACGAGGCTTTTTTGTTGATCTCCAGGTTTTTGAACATGAAGCTAGTGACGGGCTTTTTTTGTAGTGATGCTGTTGTTGCATTTACTGTAGCTTTAAGATGTTGTTAAACAGGCACCTTCACACTGCAGTTTATAGCATGCGGATTTGTGCTCTACTCAGAGCATGAGGTGAATCACGAACGAAATCACGTCACTGGATGCATCTGTAACACGGGAGCTATTACTGCAAATGTAGTGCCACGAGTACAGAGGATCAGAATAACAAAGCAGTGGATTTAAAAGGCAATGCCACAGGCTAGGCTTAAAGAGACAACAGATTGGGGGCGAAATATATCAGTTGGGCATTCTGAGACTGCGGAATATTTAAGAAAACAAAGGCCAATTGTACCAGCCTATCAAACGCATAATTCTTTGCATATAAACGCACATCGCCCTCATTGTTACTTGAGTGGATTGTTTTGTTTTGCTTAATGCCGTGCTGGCACACAGCAAACTCAGACAAACATTTTGTTTTGAAAGCAGATGAGTGAAATTCACAGTATTAGACGTGGTTGCGTTATGATGGTGCTTTCCCAGAATTCCACACCTCTTTCGTTTTGTCCCGAATTCAGTTTTTTTCCCACATTTTCTTCAGCGTAAATTTATTACTGATTTGTTGTGTTTGAGTAACCGCTTTGAGTAAACGGTACGTTTGGGTATGTTTGAGCCCGTGCCCTCTGTGGACCGAGGCGTTCTTGCGCGAGGAGGAGGGCCCAGGAATGCAATTGTGAGGAACAAAACCCTGGAGTGTTAGTTTTGTCTCTCTGGACAGTGTTTCATTCCCTCCCAGGCCCGGGGGGTTATAACTGACGCTGCCCTCTGACTGGTCTTGCATTCTGTGCCAGTATGCGCGGGGGTGCGGACAGTGACCCGGTGGGAGCAGTTCAAGGCTGGTTGCTAAAGGCAGCAGTCAGAGAAATGCACATATCTCTGTGACTAAGAGAGTCATTCATTCTCCAGACCCTCCTAAGCTGCACCAGTGGATTCAGAGAGCAGGGGAAGAGGCTTATTTATATGGTAATGTTCGGTTTGTTTGACAATGTGAGTCTCCACAGCCAGTGTGGTGAAGGAAGAGTCCTGGATTTCAAAGGCCATTTAGAATAGGCAGTGTAATGAGACAGATTCATACCAATTTGGTTATGTGATCATGTGTGTGAATCACAGATCTTTTGTTGCAATGAAGAGAGCTCTTTATTTGTTACTGAGTTAGTCATTTAAAAATCGTGATATTGCGCCATTCTCATCTTTCTCACGGTTGTCAAGACGATGAGGTCTTGACTTCTCTCAGATAGCAAAGAGAGGTATTGGTGTATTAGTAACAATGTTTAGACCGTTACAATGCCATGCGTGTGCAGAGGAAAACTAGAAAGACAAAGAAATTATTCATATTATTAATTATTAAAATAATTTTAATATGAACCGCAAAGATAAATAGTTTATTATCCAAATGTTTTGTTTAACTTCAAATTTTATTAAATGTGTGAAGGAAAAAAGGAAATCTTTTATAGTGGACGAAATGTATCTTGTTCTGTTATTGCACTATACAATATGTCCAATTGATTTTGCTATTTATAAATGTCAGTGCAAGAAGGATGAGTTAGCTTTGCAGTATCTGCTAACATTGTCCACCATGGTTTTCCCCTAAGGTGTCTGTGCAGTAGATTTTTTGAAAATGTATTTTGTTGAAACAAATAACAGGATGAAAATTCTTTGGTGTGCAGTGTCGTGAGGCAAGCTGTCCTGAGAAAACTTTTTCACTTTTATGAGGTAAAAGTGGAAGATCAAAAGAACTTCCTGACGTATTTAGGGCAAGAAAAATGCTTCTGAAAACTATTCGTTTGTTGATATTCGAATATCCTGTTTTGCTCTTTGGAAGTTCTTCTGGGCTGTTCACGTGTATCAGAACTATCTGAGCGCCATGAAATGCACTCTAGAGGAAAATGTAATTTATATCCTCTTTAAATATTTAAATGCATTTTCTCAGAAATGTTGGTTTTTGCTTTTCCCTGCAATTTCCTCAGTGTTTGTTTAAAGAAACTGTGAATTTATTGACCAGTGCAGTTGTTTTTCTCGTGTTGACACATTTTCTTATTGCAACAGAAACTTTGGGCTGGACATATCCAAACATTTTTTTAGCCACAAATCTGTGTTGTGTTGAAGGTTAAAAATCTCAGACAGTCATCGATTCACAGAATCAAACACAATTGCTGTTTCGTAGACACTGTTATTTCCTGCAGGAAATGTAGATCTATATTTTCCTGCCTTCTTTTGGCATTTAGATCTGTTAATTCGTGTACTTTAGTTTGAATACAGCAGGGCTAAATGAAAAGCTCAATACCTATTGCTTACAAAATAATAAATAACCAGCTGAAAGCATGCACACCCAATCTCTCTCACTTCCCCCATTCATTCCGCTATTGTTTCTCGCAGCTGAAGGTTTCCTGTCTTTTCTCCGGCGTGTAACAGGTGAAACTCGAATGTTACGCAATGAATGAAATCTGATAGTCCGCCAGTATGATTTTATTATAAACCTCTTTAGTTTTATTATAGTGTTCTGTGCGTTACCGTCTCCTATGCAAAGTTCAAAGGCCAATTACTTCAAACATTTTTTACTATAAAAAAACCAACGGAGTTCAAGGGCCAAATGCCTCGTTTTCAGTAACATCTGCGTTACTGGAAGCGTTAAGTTATAAACACTGGATGTTTTAATGTATCCGGAGCTTTGCATGCTGGATATACATGAATGCATTGATTAAAGGATCCTCGGAAACGACAGCCATTGTTGTTCTTTATTGAGAGAGAGAAAAGCGGAGCGGCTCAGGCTTTACTGCATTCCTCAGTGTATCGACTGAGTGAAGGGGTGTGAGAGCCTTCAGTCTCTCCACACCGCCTCATCTCATCGCTGGGATCTTTATTTTTTCGCGGAGGGATGTGACCATAAACCGATCGCGGAGTTTGAATCAATATGGATTTTATAGGTACGTTTGCCGCAAACCTTTTTATTATAATAAACGCTTGTGGTTTGTGTGAGTTTATGAGTTTGCAACTTTGCGTTGCCGCCTATTTGTGCACTTGGTCCACACATAATGATGTTTATTTCTTCACATATTAAGCGACACATGCACTGCGTTGTTTACTTTGTAGTTATTGTCTTAAATGTCACCGTTGGCATGTTATAATGCGAATACACAAGCAACAGTTGTCTGAAGTTGAAACCGCCTCGCACTTTTACCGATATTTCGCAATTTTGTAGAGTTGTGGTTTTAGAAAGAAGATTAGACATGTTTTTATTTAATTAAAGTATAATTTAGATTACCAAGGCTTGGTTGTCGTCCTGCTTTTTAACGTTTTGTTAAAGACGGCATCGATTCATCAATACTTCAGTCCTTCATTAACGGTCAGCAGCTATTTTTATATTTATCTATTTGCATTATAATGTCGCCTGTGTTGTGCTAGTGAATTAAAATGTCTGTGGGATGTTTCCATAAAATTAATAAGGGAATAAAAACTGCGATTATAACTATATATTAATTATTGTACTTGGTCAGATCTTAAATGATTCTTTGATGTTTCTTTGCTTGTCTTTAAATTCGTAACATGATAAACTATTTTAGGATTATAATGGTTGTAACTGTTTATAAGCAATTTAGTTTTCACTGTTGGCCGGTGGGATTCATTTATTTATTGAATGACCTGTGCGTGACCTGATCTTAAATAACGTTTTAGGATAAGTTGTGGTCATGCACTTTGCTTTCTGAGAATGAGTTTTCAGTATTAAGTATTATTCACACTGCCATTGGAAATGGTGAGAGGTTGTTTAAGGACATTGAAATGGTTTGATCTGTCATACAAACTGTCATCATTTGGATGTAAACTTCCACTTAGTCATTCAGTCTTTGTTATTGGTTGCATTCAGGGCTAGAAACCTGCCCTGTCTAAACATAACAAACATTGCATACCTCACCATAAGTTGTGTTGTTGTGCATGTGGCCTTAAATGTCTTACATACAAGTGGAAAGGAAGTACAGTATCTACATACATTATGTGCCCCCTTTTCTGAACCTCACCAATCATGTAACTTCTGATATTTAACTTGAAATACCTGTCTACAGCGTTTTTGGCCAAACCTGTTTGACCTTTAGATCCTCGGGTGTCGTAAAGTAAAACAAAGGCAGTTCTGTGACTTGCGAGGATCCTAACATAGTGTACCACACCTGTCTGCTCGGTTAAAGAATGGTAAAGATGTCCTACGAGTCTCAGGTTTCGCAGCTTAGTGCTGTGACATCACCACATTCCAGACTTTCAGAATCACACAGATTGATGGAAAGGTAAACAGTGACTAAAGTCTTGCCGTTAACAAAGCGAGAGAACAGAGATCACTTTGTGCTTCTGTTCACACTTGTTTCATTAATGCATTTTCAAAAGCGGTGTTAGGAAGGTGTACCAGCCTGAACTGAAATGGTTACTGGCAAGACAAGGCAAGAGGGGACCTGATTTCTTAGTCAGCAGACTCCTGCAGTGTGCTATAGCGCCATCAGTCTGTTAATGTGGTTTAGCGCCACAAGAATTGAACTTTGAAGTATTGTTAACCCAGCAATAAAAAGAAATATAAGCCCTCATAAAATGCTCTTAGTTGCATGAGGCAGAAGACAAAAACAATCATCGGAATAAGAGATTAATGGATAAAAGCTTTTTCTGAATATAAAACAACGTCACAGTGTCCATTTCCACTGACTAAGACCTCTCTGAGTTTTGCGTTGGCGTTCATAGAGGATTTTCCTATAGCTTACCCTCTCTAAGCATTATGATGCAAAAAACTGCTGTAGCTGCATGTGGCGGAAATGTGGAGCTTTGCTCAGCTTCGCTGTTGCCCTGCTGTTCCACTAAATATGAATAATTAATATCCGGCCTGCACATTTCATATCAGGTATCGTTATCATCATAACTGTGATGGCATACAGTAGCCTTATGAAAGCTTTTTAGTCTTTTTGTGGTTTATATACAGTTCGGGCATGTTGTATTGATGAAGTATTTTCAAGAGAGTTCCCATGAGGTTTTTTGTTGTCGTTATGTTGAAATAATGGGTTGTGTTTGCTTAAGGAAATCTTCGTATTACTTTTGGTCATTCTTAAGGTCAGAAGTTTAATCCCCATATTGAATCCCTAAGTGTTAAATTTTGGTGCAAAGCTGCAAACCCTATTTTTTTGGGTTAAAAATTTAGGAATAAGTTTTTGAGCAACTGTATGACAGATCCGTGTTTAGCTTGATTTATAATTTGAGCTGTTCTGATGTCCCTGGAAATGTCATTTTGGTTTTATTTGACTTGAACGTAATTAAAAGTATACAAAGTAACCTGCAATTTTATGTTTCAAACAGAGATGGCGGTAGAGAGGACAAAATTACCAATTGCAGCTTTAAGCAGTATTGAGAATTTTTTCCTCCCTTGATGATGAAAAATGGTCATATCTCTACATCTCTTCTACATTGTATTCATATATCAGTATATTTAATAATGATCTTCTCTTCCACAGATAATTATGTATAATTTAAGTATAATTTTGCTTAATGTTGTGACCAGAAAAAGCCCAGAGGCAAAATTGTTTCACCTTTTTATCTCTATGTAAATTGGTATTGATTCATTTACACCCTCCAAATGGCATTTTACCACAGATTGATAGCCTGTTTCAGCAGGCAATAAAAGCCAATACGGTGGTGTTGCACTAACTAGGGACCGCCCCCTCTCGCCCATCCCCCCCGCCCACCCCATGCCTACTTTCCTCCTACTGTCCAACCACTGAGCACTCGCATCACTTCTAATTACATCCTGGGCCCTTGTTTTAGGTCTGGCTGTGTTCATTTTAACCCCTCGATTATCTCCAGCACTGTATCGATTTGAAGAAGGGCTGGGCCAAATCAATGCAGTAAGTGGATTTTCGGGGGCAGTCACAGCCTGGAGGCTTGGAGAGAAAGAGACGGCGTGTTGGCCTCACAGAGGGGCTGACAGAGAGACCTGCCGACTCCAACACCATGAGACAGAGGACAGCCGGAGACAGTGTGACCTTGGGGCTGCACTGAGTGGGAAGATGGATAGTCTAATGGCTGGAGAGGGAATCATTCTCGTTGTGATGTAATAACTGTGATTTATGGAAACGAAATGAAAGTTTAGTCACTGCAAATAGCTGGTTTGTGCCCACTGCTGGTGTCTCAGGTTTCTCTTTGGATAGGTTTGTGTCCAAACATCCACATTACCTTGCATCCTGGGGTGATTTTTATATACATTGGTATGGGTGCTGGTGTTTGCTTTAGCATTTTTATACCAAGTTAGTGATGATTTACTGTAATAGTTAGTAATTAAAGACAGAGTAGTTTGGAGGTTTCTAGTTTAGTCCCAAAATGAGACCACCACTACCTTTTAGCAGTTTTTCCCTGGCCTGCAAACGCTGGCACTGTACAAACCCAACAGGTATGTAGGCAATAGGGTCATCTACTCAGCTGGCTTTTTGTTACAGTTTAATTTTGTTAAAGGGTTATTTCACCCAATGAAAACTCTGTCATCATTTACACCCCTTTTATTAGTTCTAAATCTGTAGGACTTTTTTAACACACAGATCATATGCATTCACGCATTCAGCCCGAGCACAAGCCCCCAGGGTCGTGTCCCACATGAAGCAGCAAAACAAAAGTCTTGAGGCATGTAGCGAGTCTTAATTTCACCTAATGTGCACGCTCGCGTACTCCTGCGTGCGGGGCTGCAGCAGACAGACCGAGCCAGATGCGTCGAAGAGGGGGAGGGGGTGGACGAGAGAAAGAGAGAGAGCGATGGGAAGTGCTTGCAGTTCTGCTGAGAGGAACAGAGGAGTGAGGTTACAGCAATTGATTGAGTAAATGCGGTAAAATCCTTTCCGCTGCCGTGCCAAAAAGAGAACGGCAGAAGCTGATAAAGTGAGGACAAGGGTTGCTGCTGAGAGAGGAGAGAGAGGTTGAGCGGAGAACGGTACTGTGTTTGCGGAAGGACCGGAGAGAAGTAAAGGATAGAGAACTGGAGTGCTGGTACGGACCGTGAGATGTGGCAGGGAGCCACAGAAGGACAATGAAGAGGCTGCAGTTTATCAATGCAGTGGGATCTTTAGGAGAGTGATGGACAATTAAAGGGAAAGCTCCCTGCTCATTGGATGAGGGTGATGGTCACTCTCCAGCCAATCCAATGGTGACCGAGTCTATGTATTCAGCAGGTGATGGGCAACAGCTGTGATAGAGGTATCTTCTGTCTCTGTTTCTCTCGTTCTCTCTCTTTGCTCCATTGTATTACATTAGCTTATTAGATTTAGTTAGCGCCTTGCCCCCAAGGCCATGGAGAGTCATTTAAAAATCAATAACAACTGAATGCGTAGTTACAATTTTCTGTTTTATAACTTATCTGTGTTTGGGTCAGGAGTTGGGGGGGGTTCTGCTGTTGTGTCCTGTTTGGTCTCTGCTACTTGTTTATAAATGCAAGCACCGCTATGCTTAGTCATACGGATCGCTCCTATCTGTCAAGTTCAGCACTGCAGAGCCCTCTCACACACACACACACACACACTCCAACTTTGCAGCGAGTGTGTGATGTGTGTAAGAGTTTGCGCCCCCGTCCGAGGAGCTGAAGTGAGTGATACAACAGGCGTTCTTAAAGCTTAGCTTTGGCCACAAAGGAGAAAATGTGAGAACTCAAGGTTGCTTTCTGCAGAGATGTTTCTCGGTAGCACTTGTATATCTTTAATACGTTCTCAATTTAATCGCAAACACTAAGAGCTTTTAGAGGAGCGGGGGGAAGCCGAACAGGTTGACATGCTGTACAGTACAGAAATGCAGTAGTTGAACTAATGATACTGTATTCTCAAACTACATTTACAACTACGTTTTTGTAGTAATCGTTTTTACTATTACTTTTTACTAGTTTTTAGTAATTTAGCTTTTTTCAGTTGAATATGTTTGCAGGCTCTGTTGCAAAAGTCAAAGTTTCTCAATTGGACCGCACAGAACTCAACTGGGCCGCCCGTCAGCTGCAAAAACAGGTTAAGACGCTAAATTTAGCCGCTAATCAATGGTTCTCTGGAGTTCAGCCAGGTGTGAGCGTGACAAGAGACTTTACAATACATTCCCGTTCTTTTGATGAAAGATCTGTTGATGTGAAGGTGAAATACATCTGCGAGTGTTTGTTTGTGTAGATGAGGCGAAAAGCTTTTTGTGTAACAGGGCTGATGTGTTTTTGAGTGAAGGGGCTGATCCACTTCCTGCTTGAGCAGGGCTGGGCAGCTCTCCAACGGTCCAGGCACAATCCCTATTGTATCCGTCCACTGAGGCCTGGAAGCTGAAACCAGAACCAGCATCTTGGCCAAAGACCTTTGGGTCAGTTTCAGCTCTGTTGCTTGATTCAGTGCAGACACAGAGCAGTGTTAGTCTGCAGCAGTGATGGGCTGACTTTTTATTAACCAGGGTGAATTAACTCATTGCAATGCAGGGTGATCTGTACCAACGTTATTTGTTTGCTAAATTTTACATTTGCAAGGCTAACTGAAATCAATTTAATATAAACATACATTTTTTTTGAAAATTAGAAATGTTGCCTTAGCAATACACTGGAATAAGTTTAAGCTGAGGCACAATTTGTTTTACTGAAAATAAATAAGAACTAAACTAAATTCAGCTTGTATAGCAATATTAAACATTTATAAATACAATTTCAAAAGTGCATAAAATTGCTAAAAATGTAACAAAACATGAAAAATAAAAAAATAAATACAACAAAACTATAATAACTCTGATGTGCACCTCAGCACTACTTCCTGTACGGCCCGAGGGGCGATTCTCTGGGAAGCTGGGTGGATGTAGGTTACGTCCTGTTGCATCCTTGACACACTTCGGCTGCTGGGCCTCGTGCAAATGCAGAATAAATTGGTCAGAAGAGATTAAAAATAAACTCTGAAAGGAAAATGACTAATATTTCACTTAGCTGGTAAGAATGGGGTTTATGTAAAAGCCACAGGGTGTCCATCTAGTTGGCTGGAAGTGGCAGGTGGAGTGAGTGTCTAATGGTGGATGAGTGCTTTATTAAGAGGACTCTGTGAACGCTGTGGGTGAAATCACTCTTGTAAGCCTGTCTGACTGGCACTTCAGCTCTCTGTGTATGTGCAGGTCTGATGTTCTTTTAGAAACCTGCTGGGCATCATTACTGAAGACATTGATTTACAGAGGGCAGGTGGCTTTATTGCACCCAAAACTCCATTTAAGATTTGACAGTATCAGTCAGGGACAAACTGTGGGGACAGTTTGAAAAGTGTAGGGGACACATTAAAGCATTCATCTCAAAATTAGAATTATCAATAACTATATTGGTATTATTAGCCAATACTCTCTCTCATTTTTTTAAGTGGCCAATATACCAAGGCAAAGTCTTGTTTTTTTCTGATTTAAACAATATGCCTTTTTTATGTCAGGCTATGAAAGTGACAAACTTTTATCCACGTCTCCCACTGTATATTAATGTTTAATGCCTGATGTGTGTGTGTGTATGTGTGTGTGTGTGTGTGAGAGAGAGAGAGAGAGAGACAGAGCGAGAGAGAGCGGTAGCAAGAGACTGATTACCTGCGTATGTCCCGGCTCTTGGCCATAAAAATGACTTACTGTCACATTATGACATATTATTACAGTGTTTTCGTCTGGACAGTCGCCCCGTTCAGCTTTCCTCCAGCTGCTGAAATTGCCGTGCTTTCCATGGACATTAATTTCCATGGCTAGAAATGTTGTCATTTGCTTGACCAATGTCTTTCTCTGCTTCTTTTGTCATGCTACAGTTGGCTTTACATTTACATTCATGCACTTGGCAGGCACTTTTATCCAAAGTAACTTACAGTGCATTCATGGTTTACATTTTATCAGCTTGTATGTTATCTGGGACGCATTGGAATGAATGTTAAAATTTTAAGATTTCCAGTTAGAATGAATCTGATGCCTCTGGTGTCTGTCATTTATCAGAGTATCTTCAAACTCCTGCAAGTAACCCACAGTTGAGATGAGAGCTCTCATCTCAATGTTTTATATACTTCTAGTTTTCAGATCATTAACGTGCCCTATTACAAACCCCCAAAACATCCTCCCTGCATCTGTGAAGACTTCCTTTGGTCTGATCTCATCTTCTCTCTCACAGCAGAAGCATCTGCGGAGCGCTCTCCCAGGCGGAGGAGCATATCGGGGCTGGGCAGCTCGGAGAAGAACATCTCCATGGATGGCCCCAACTCCTCACCCTTCAAAGTGCCTGTGAGTAACAGTTTCTGCAGACACACTTTTCTGCATTACACCAGCTCCTCACATCTCACTGGCCTCCGTCTCCTAGTCTGTAATACCAGCACTCTTTGTCCTTCAGATAGCTGTTAGTTGATTTTTTTAGGCCTCAGAGCGTCTTTAAAACGGTAGCCTGCCAAGACACAAGCTACTCTTCATTTAAAGCAGTCAAGCAACTGTGAAGTTACTGTAGCTGTAGCTGCCTTACAGTCTATTGACAAAAAGT
>JAZGTK010007672.1:0-19110 GCA_036877625.1 Ambastaia sidthimunki
AAGACTTTCAGTGTGCATTAGCAAAGTGTCATAACGTGCCATAAAGACATTTACATTAAGGCATTTACCAGATGCTTTTATCCAAAGCGACTTACAAGGTGAGGAAAACAAAGAAGCGATAAATCGTAAGGAGGCAAAAACATCGGTTAACGTACACAGTTACAAACAACTATAAAGAGAGAGAAAAAGTTCTATCAACAAATTGAAAAAAAAAAAACATTATTTAAGCTCAATTTTATATACCCTTATATATAATTAAGTTTTGATTAATTTGCTTTTTCCTTTTTTAATATATTTATTTAATCTTTTTCACAGAGGCATTTTTGGCCCTACTGGGACCACTTAAAAGTTTATGCAGAGCACCGGCCAAGCAACAAAAAAAGCCTTGAAGTATACACACATAGCGCCTTTTCTCTGAGCCTCTCAGCCTGGCCAGGGGGAGTGTTGTTGGTTTATGAGAGGGAAAATAGCCCAAGCTTCTGCAAAAGTGAAACGGGATTAAGGCTTTTGTGTGGCACACAATGGTTAGGGGAATTAGCAATAGTTGTAGGCACTTAGAGGGGCTCTCACACTGAAGCTTATCCCAGATTTTGCACAATAATCATTTGAATATCAACAGTGTTTTGCAACTACAGCGCTAATGTATAAACTTCTCTCTTTTGCGTTAGCCCAAATCCCCCAGCTGATGGTGCAAATGAACTCAATGCGGAATACTGACAATATCTCCAAAAATCAATGTTTTTGCAACAGAATGCAGGTGCAGGAAAAAAAACATTTTTTTTTATCGTTGCAAATCTTATTCTGCCCTTACACTTGTTCTCATCTTCCTCATTGCTTCACATTTTAAACTAATTATAGACTTCCTGCAGGTTGTCAATACCGTTCCAATTTTTTAGTTCTTTTTGGCTTATGGATAATAAATCATTAGGTTGGTGTGTGGACAGTAGCGGTGGGACATAGTGTGGAGTCTGTTGGCATCTGCTTATCTGCCTCATTAGACTGTCTTTTACGGGGGCTGGGAGGGGGGCAACCACTGCTGTTAGCAGGGAGTTCACATAGGGGAGTAATCCTGCACTGCTACCTCTCCATGCCTGGAGGAGTTTGATGTTTTCAGCAGTTTTTTGAGAGAAGGGCTAAGAGACATAGTGAGTGTTAAAGAGAGAGAGATGGAGCAAAAGGGAGAGGGAGGGAGAGAAAGAGAGGGAGAAAAGTATTGTTTATATCACAAAACATTGAGTGAGATCAGCGGACTTGTCAAGAGGCCTTGGCTTGAATATGAATGATGAGAGAAGAGCAGGGTGGTCCGGGCGGAGGCGGGTGAGCGAATAAGCCCAACTGTCCCTGCCAGCCTCACAGCAGGCAAATCAAACACAGTTGAGACACCTCTGCTCAAACTCTCTGATGACAAAATAAGAGAGGAATGCATCAGATTTCACAGACAGACGCGTTCACAGCTACCCGCATCATCCACTGTGGTGATAATGGCGGTGAGGAAAGCGTTCAATATTTTACAAAATAAAAAAGGTAAACATTGCAACACAGATTTTGTCTGCAACAGGATAAAAATAACAAGTAGCAGAGCGACAACTAGTCAGTTAAAGCTTAGCTAGATAGTTAAGTCAGATACAAGGATGTTTTTTTGGCCCCACTTTAAATGAAGATGTTAAGACATGTAACACCCCCCTACCCACACACACACACACACACACACACAACCTCCCCCCTCAACCAGGCCTTTCCCAATCCCTACAGACTTGTTCAATTCACTAGAGTGTCTGCATAGTTTCCTCATTCAACTGGATACAATGATGCGCAAGATGAATAAAGTTATCTCTGGGGTGAATGGCATGTTGCTGAAGGGATAAAACAGGGAGGACCCAGCGGGGGCCTGAAAAAAGCCCCGTTTGAGGGGCAGATCTGAGGGGTCGAGACCCAGCTGCCTGGCCGGGTGAAAGGGACACCAGCGGGCTGGACAGGCCCAAGGAAACAACAAAACAAATCCCCTTCCAATAAAGACATCCCACGCTGGACTTCCCCAAGTCCTACAGCAGAAGTTGCTGATCACTCACATTTCACACACTGAAAGTTTGCTCTTTAGACTGAATGCTATACATCACAGCTCATTTAACTGGCAGTTCAACTCAGTCAGCTAGTTTTTCCCTCCACTTTTCCAGGGGGGACGTGGTCACGCTAGTTCTAGTTAAATTGATGAAAACAACAGGGCTACAAAGGTAGGAGCTGTTTTGAATTCTGTTTCTTTTGGCATGTGGGGAAAATCTTCTGGCAATCTTATCTTCTGGCAATTTATAATTCTTTTGTACCGTGCGACACAAGTCGATGTTTTGGAGCAATAATTTAAGTATGTTGTGATTTTCATTCTTGTAGGGAATAAATTACGTTTTAAAGTTGTTGATGTTGTAACAAAAAAATGCTGCATTCTCGGTAAACATCTTTTTGTGGTCATCTTTAATGCCAGCAGTTGTGTTAAAGTTGTTTATTTATGTTTGAAAAAACCCTAGACCTACAGTATATATATATGTCTCCTATTGGTTAAAAAACCGATCAGTTGAAGGGGTCACGTCTTTTCTGGGGTTACATCATTTCCTTGATGGCACTGAATTGCTCTAAGTTGGAATTTGCAGGGGGTAAGTAGGATGATAATCAGGCCATATTATAAGGAATTGATGGTTCATTTTCCCTGTCAGCAGTAGCACTGCCTCACCCAAAGATGTGCCGACCTGTGCAGATGGGGTTCAAAGCCAATTTCCATGTTAAAAACTCCACACGCTCCAAAAATCCCCTCTGAGTGAGGGTTTGCTGATAGGAGCATGTGACCGCTCTATCTGTAGCATGCATCTATGTCAGCCGCTACTCAGAAACCTGCCACCCCTAAGTCTGTGAGTTTGCATGATAAAACGCAGCAACAGTGCAGATATTTTATGCATACGTCGCAAGGAAGTAAATTAGCAGGTAATATTTTCTGCGTTTGCGTCAGATCAGAAAGACACGCCACTGGCTTTGTGAGCAACAGACTGGAGCTGTCTGAAGAATTGTTTTCTTATTACATCTCATTTATTTCTCTTCTGTTTTAACTGCCCACATCAAATATGAGCCAGGAGTCCTCTCGCAGTGATCTCCCTGCCAGAAAACCAGCTTCAACTCATTCATCATCTCCAACATTAAAGCCCAATTGCCTTTAGGCTGCTATATTTTTATGCCTGTCGTTAAGATGCAGAACAAAACCTGCAGAAAAGAATAAAGGCTGCGCGTAGACGCCGCAAATGGTTTGATGAGTTATGAAATGAACTCGTATGAAATGCTGAAAGAAATGATAGCGCTGCCCGTATCCTGAGGACAGGACGAATCTTCTTATCCTCCTGTCTGCCAGATCATTTGTTTGTGATATTGAGGGACAGTATTTTAAAGCTAAGCTCTGTATGTAATTATCCAAAACCCAGATTCCACTCATTTCCATATTGTGTTAGGCCTCCTATCTTAATTGCCATCACACGTTCCTGTAGGGAAAAAAAAGGACCAGAATTCTTTTTTTGTACTTTGTCAAGATTATTAATATCAGAGAGATAGAGTGGCATAATGGTGCCAGCGCAAAGGAAAAGTGAGGCCCACGTTCATCTGCTCAAGCCTTACGGAAGATATTCCGGAAAGATAGTATTATCCCAAAACAGACGGAAGTTTGTCTGCGTGCACCGCAATGCTTCTTACCGGACACAGCGGCGGTAATGAGATAGCCGTGTGGTGACTTATTAAATAGTGCAAACCCGCTGCTTGGCTTTTTCTCATTACCTTTAGGCTTTTTTCTTTCACGCCCATCTCATCATCAACCTTTGGCGCCAACGAGACCGGCGACAAAACACCCACCACACAATTCTCTTTCCCAGCCGCTTTCATCAGTCGATTTGGTGGCGAAATATGAAGACGATTTTATCTCACTTTATAAATTCACAAAAGGCCCCCAGAGTGGCCCCGTGGAAGACATGACGCATCCCAACCATGTGCCATTACTATCAGTGAACCCCTGCAATTGATAACGCCACCTCTTCTATTTAATGATCTGACAGGCATCAGACGCCAGTCCAGCAGCCACGCTGGGTTTGTTAATATACTTTTCTTCATGTCACTGGCTGTTTACACAGAGAGGGTCAGAAGAAAGAAGGTATCTGCTCTATCTCCCCCACTGAATGTGAGATTTATATTAAAACTGGGCTTTGATGCAGCTGCTCCCACACCAGTGTGATGCTATTCACAATGGCGGGAAAATATTTTGCTCAACATTTTAGGCAAAGGCAACTGTTGTGCTGCTCACCTCTCCTGAACACATTTAAATATTATTATTAATAACCTGAGAGAAAACAAAGACCAACATGAAACGTTTAACTATATTCTGCAATAAATAAATAAAAGTTAAAAAATTACTTTTGGAAAAAAAAAAAAAAAAAATTCATAGTTAAAATTCATAATTTGGCTATTCTAGAAAATGTTTCATGAACATTAATAAAAAGGTTGTTTGGAACTGGAAATCGTAGTTGTAACTGTAATTGGAACAAAGACATTAACAAAATCAGATTAATATAATCCATTTTAAAAGTGTTACATATATATATATAATATAATAAATGGAACTAGGCTAAATGTTTCAAAATGTTTTTATTTAGTTTTAAGTAATGTGTTGAAATCAAAGGTTCTCCTTTTAAAAGTTCTCCCATCTGGCTTTTGCTTAATTGTTCAGTATTTCTACACAGAATTAATCAGTCCAAGTAACAATCAACTGGTCCATAATGTTCAATGTTATAATATCAGGAATATTTAGGATAATGTATATGTAGGTGGTGTTTATATTATAATGACATATCAGGCAGATTAAAGAATTTCTATTTTTTCTGTCTTATATTTTATATCTATTTTTGTCCTTCAAACTTTCTTCACACTCCTATTATTATTTTTTAAACCTCTAATGAGAACCAGGCAGGTGAGGACTACAATATAATCCACAATATGAAAGACTTCAATATAAACCATGAGAAATTGTAACCATAAAATTTGGTTCCGACAACAATTGTCTCTATTTCTGCTAACTATTATCAATAATGTAAAAGCTTACAAAATTAATATGGACCAACAATTTAAAATTCATTTCATTTCGGGCATTTAGGTAATGAGAATTTTCAACATCTGCACAACAAAGTCTCCGAGATACTAATAAATCATTCATTGCTTAATATGTGATGTATTATTTATTGGTATTTAATTTTTCATGTTTTGGCTCATTGATCCAAAGGAGGTAAAAAAAGGAAAAGTGTGAACGGTGTTTAACTTTAAGAAATTCAGGAAGTAACACAGCAAAAATATATTTTTACACACAAACCACAGATCTTGTTCTTTTAAAGATTTTTGCCATAGACATAATGACAATAATAATAATAATAATAATAATAGGTTCAGTAGGAGGTGGATTATTGAGTTGTAGCGCTGAACACATGGCTGTGCAAATTAACTTTTCCCCTCCTGTGCTTTCTAGTAAAAGCCAGGCAGCCTCCCCCTGGGTTAGGACATCAGCAAGTTCCTGATTTACACACACTCTGGTTCACAGTTCCAGTTTGATCAGCCTCCCATGTAAGCACACAACTCTCTCTTGATACTCATTAGGTTCCCTTCATTATAAAGTTTGATGTGACTCCATGTCTTTTATCAACACCTGAATACTGTTAACCCTTTAATGACTGTTTATTTTAGAAAAAAGCCCTTCACACACACACACACACACACACACAACACCAGCATCTCTATCCAATAAAGAAAAGCAATAATCAATGTCATTATCACAAATCTGCTATGGGTATGTTGGTCCTAAATAACCAATTTAGCTGCAAAACAGCCTCATCTATTTTGCCTATTCATTATTCTTCCCTATCATATATCTAAATACAGATCTTCATTTTATAACTGACAGCTCATTACCTCTCAACACATGCTGATAAATTTAATTCCGATGAGTTAGCTTCAATTTTCCCAGCCTGTTACCGGCTAATACTGCACCATGAGGGACAGCACTGAGCTGATAGAAAGATTATAAGGTAAATAAATAAAGAAAAATAAGAAGAAAAATAAAAACATTTTTATTTGTATTATTTTACAATTATTTTACATTAATATTTTACATTATCATTATTATTAATATTATTATTACTTTACAATAAAAGATTTGCTTTAAAATTTATTCATTATTTTAATTTGAAAAAGCATCTTATTTGCTATTTGTCACAACCTGTCTTTCATAGACCTGCAATTAAACATTTTGATATTATAATTAGCCAGCAACAACTAAGAGCCTCGTGACACAATAAACACATAGAGGAAAAAAGGAACAATAGAAAAACAACTGCGTGAAAAAAAGTGCATATAAATACAATTTCTTTATGCTATATATTTTAGCTAACCCCATCAAACATGTGCATTACATTTGATTTATGTTCACAGTACGTGCTAACGCCTTTGCCACGCTTTATTTTACGCACAGCCGCCTCTTGTGACTCTGGTGAGGAGCCACTTTCTCCACTGCACGACAAAAGACACAAAAACTTGTTGAAAGGACAGAAATGCAACAGAAACTCATGCCATCAGAAGAAAAAATATTATTGCGCTTAAACCTTTGCACATAATGGCGCACAATGCAGAGAAACCCCAATATAAGCCTCCTTTAGCATATACCCCCGCATTTAGAGCACCGTTGGGTCTCTTATTGCCAAAAATAAATAAAGGCTGCGTCCTCTTCTTTTTAGCTTTGATGTTGCCCTGAATAGCACTCAATTAACAATGTGTCTAATGAGCCTATTACAGATGAAAGACTTCTCAACAGGTACGAGAGGAGGATGCTGGTCTTGTGAGTTTAGTAGCTCACTGCTCAGTGCGGCAGGGATGCACACCGGCCCTTAACAAAGCCTCTAGAAGCAAAGCCCTTGTGCTAATATCAAACAGAGAAGAATTACAGGCGTCTATCCTCACACACTTCAATGAGAGAGTAAAATAATCTTATCCAGTTAAATACGAGTCGAATACGCAGGATTTACACGTTTGTATTTCATGCAGGAAGCCCGCGACATAGTGCGTTTGAGTAAAACTATTGAAATTATTTAATTTAGCTGAAAATAAAAATATTTAAGGGGAGATTAACCCAAAACACGGCTGAATTAGATAGCAACGATTATTATAAATGTTTCGTGGCTCATATATCAAATAAAGGAAATGAGACGATTGCGTTTGGATATTAAGATAAAATTCGTTTTTAAAGTGATGGAAAATTTGTGACCAGTGCAGATAAAATCGACAATCCAACCGGGACAAATCCTACTATTTTTTTTTTTTTTTCACTTTCTCGGAATAAACATAGATTACTTGTAATTTTTAGGATGTCTAAATTGTTTATGCGTAACCAATGTATTTATCCAGCCTGAAACGACACAAATAACCAACGAATGAAATCTCCTGTACGCAGCTAAAATATTGATTTTTTTCTCCAAAGCTCAAATAACATGTTTAAATGAATAAATATTCGTCTGTTTTGATCATTCTTTTAAACAGGGTAATAATTTCCCAATTATAAAACATTAAAAATGCATTTCTGATCTGTTAATAACGAACCTTTACCTCAGTAAATAAAGATTAAATCTGTTTCTCTTTATCCTCCAGTCAATAGCGGGATATTCAGTAACATTTTGATGTTTGTATAGTTACATTGTTTGATCAATTCGATTAAATGGCGCTTGAATGAATGAATTTAAATAATATATTTAATAATCGTGAGTCGTGATCACATGTTGAACACAGTTTAGATGTTGTTCAAAGATAACTGGTTACGTTGTAAAGTTTCAAGTCCTGAATGCCAGAATATACAAATAAATCTGTCATATTACATCCGAAAGTAGCAATATTTTTATACACATTTTGTTTTATTAGTAGGACTTTTAAACATATGTATACAGCATTATCCGTAATAAAGCAGGTTTACCAGTTTTTAAAAGATACCGTATTGCTCTTTTCCTATCTAGTAACATCCAACAATTACATTACAGCCTGAACCTTTATATTAAAAAAAGAAGTAAATTGTTATAACGTGAAATCAAATCTAATTATAAAGATATTAGCTGTCTAATTACATTTTTATCTGCTTGGGAATAAGATGATACTCTGCCAAACACTGTGTGGTGACAAATGGACTGATGCAAAGGCTGGGGCCAGTGTCTGACCGAATGGGGGGCCCAGTAAACTGATTATGAAAATGTGCAGGGCAGCACTCTGTTTTAAACTCCCAACCTCCGCACTTCAGCTTGAACATCTCTTTCTGAATGCTACTCTTCCATGGTGAACCTGCAGGCGCTCTCCTGGATGCTTTCCAGCTTTTGTTGTGCTGTACTCCTCAAACATTAACTGAATTTATTGTATTTCAAATAAATGTTTTGAGGCCAGTTACATCTTCTCACCAGAGTTGCATTCTTGGAGTTAAATAGATATTTTAGCATAGTCTGCAAACATACTTGGTGCATCTTTATCTCAGGTGGGTACGGTCTTATTTTACAAAGTAAAATTTCCTTTTTATTGAGGAATATTCAACAAACCACTGTATTAAGCCTACGTGCTTAGATGCATTCACCAGCATGCAATTTTCTGTTTCAGCCTACCACTTACTGTACATTATTACGTTCCTGGGATTCTGAAGAGACTGAATGGAAAACGTTGAAGAGAAAACCAGACAGCACCATTTGCTTTCAAAATAAATACAGCCATGCGGATGAGCAACAAAGCAAATTATATGGAATTCACTGTCCTGCTCTTGCAAAGGCTGAGAAGCTAATAAATAAATAAGCTCAGATGTGAAATGGAGTTACTGAGATGTTAAACTTTCGGGTCTGAGGAAGTTTCAGAATGTTATCTGTAGCCTCGGCTCAAGAATGGCTCGAGGTGTCTGGAGTGTGAATCTGCCTAAAGCCGACATACACGGCATATGCTAAATACAGATAAGAGTGTCATTTAATAGATCTGGTTAAAAGACCCGTCGCATGGCTCAATGGATGTGCTTTGAATGTGTATGATAAGTTGGCTTAAGCTGAATGAAGTATCCAGTGCAACACAGAGTTGCTGTTTGAGCTTGTGACAAACTTGCTGTTTAGTTAAGCCTGCATCCAGGGGAGGGATTAGAGAAAAGCCGTCAGGATCAGCCCCTGTCTCCTAAAAATTCTCATCAGAAGTAATTGCATACGTCCAAACAGGGCCAAATCAGCTACTTAAATAACAGCAATAATAATGAACGTCTGTCCTTTCCTGGGTCAGCTGTTTGTGAAACACTGGTGGCTTGTGTGATATAATCTGTGGTTGTGAAATAGATTTATTCCCATTAATGCTTTTACGTAGCACTTCCAATTTCATTTTTATATAACAACCACAGCAGAACCTTTAAATTATCTTGAATGCGAAAAAAGTCAGAATGTCATAACATTTACTGTCTTATTAAAAATATTAATCTATCGTATTAAAAAAGTTCAATACACGTACAATTTCCAAAATTTAATTTCGAAATCAAATGTAACAAAGTATTTGGGCGAATGAGTGGTTTCTCTTTGAGGTTTTTAACTGCTGTGGAGTACAGAGGTGATGAGAAGGGCAGCTAAGCCTTTTGTAAGCTTCTCAAGCCTCTTAGAGGTCTGAAGCTTCTGAGGCTTGTGTAGCTACCATAAGAAAAACCAGGCGAGTTTTCTCCATGCCATAAAATGGCTGCTGAAGTTTTTGTTCCAAGTACACTGTCCCATTATTTTAAATTACATTTGAAACATCTGATGACCTATCAATGGACAAACAACATAAAGATGTCATGTGCACCAATAAACCACTAAACAGATGGTTCAATACATTTTCCTACATTATAAGGAAACTTAAAATATTATACATTTCCAACACATCAATCAATGCAAACCACACCATAAATTTAAATGTCTGTTTTATCCCTCAGGGATTTCATAAATGTTGTCGTCTTCTACAGCCTAACAATTTAGCTACCAGAACTTTCCATTAATCAGGCCAAATTGGCTCTAAGGTACACGCATATCTGGGGGTGTAGAAAGCCATATCTCTGAAGCAATACCGCATATTCCTGGAGAATTTCTGGCATATGAGCTGTCTTGTCAAATCAGCCTGTCTCAGCTTAGCTTAGTCACACAATATCAAATGAAGCCTGAATAAAAAAAAAAAAACAGAAAAAGTGGTTTGATTTGCAGGACGCCTCGGGCAATGGGTTTGAGGAGAGCATGATAAGCAGGGGATGGGCGTCCATACTGATCCATTTCTAAAAGATGACTGTGAGCGGCTCTTGGTGGAGCTGTTTTTCATGTTTTTTGGACACAGGAACCCTGTTCCCTTTGAAATCACTGTCACTCATGGAAAGCAGTGAAGGTGATGGACTAGGGCAACACGGCCTCTTGAATAAATCTTCATTGTAGTTTACCAGAGGGCTGGGCAACCTGACTGGTGCATATGTGACAGCAGATAGCAGCAACATCTGGTAACAGACCATGAGATATCACAGGTTTGAACCTGTTAAATGCTTCAGAAACATTTGCAGTCCTTCCTTTTAGTTCTAGCAACAATATTCTCTATTTTTCTTTCTCTCCCTCACTCGTCCTTTCTCTCTCTGTCTACATTAATACCAAAAACATTTTTAAATTTAAACGTAAAATAATAAAAGTTTTAAACATTGTTCTTTTATCTTTAACTTTTATTCTCTGTCGCCATCTCTGTTTCTAACATAAAATTCGAGGTTACTTCACGTACTTTTTTTAACGTAAGTTAAAGTCAAATGAAGTCAAACTAATATTTACTGGGAAATCAGACCCAATAACTTAAAAAATTATACGTTTACCTGTGCAAATCCGGTTTGAACACTGGTCAGCTTTGCACTTGCCCAAATACATTTTTGTTTTGATTTTTGTTCAATTTTAATCTAAAAAATGTAATGGATAGCAGCTTTAAAAGGGGAAATTGTGACTACTTCTCAATATTTTATTTGTGTACCGAATTCTAAATAAATCGAGTATAGACATCATTCTACTCTTAATCAAATAAAACAAAATCTGTTAACATTAAAACAAAAATGAGGTCTGAATTATCTTCATTTACATTTAATGGACGTTCTGCTGTCAATAAACAGAATTCTACTGCCAAAACATCAAATCTTTGTTTACATTTAACGTTACAACAAATACTAAGAGATCTGAAAACACTCTTATTTATATTCAGGAGACATTTGAGGTCAAGTAACCGCTCAGTGATGTGGGCCGTGGCCTCTGACTTCACTGCGTGCGGTTAATGAGCTTCAGTGATTCTCCTCATCACACACGCATGAAGTCTGTTAAAACAGACTGTTAAGGATAAACAGCCCACATCTGTCTGTATTACAAGCCAATTGCAGCTCTAAGAACTGAGATAGTAATCGAAAACCAGAAATGATGCTGCCCACATCCAATTCCCACAATCCTTTATGGTGGCTAGAAGATTGTTTCTTATTTCCTGTCACTTTATAACACAAGATGTGTTAAAACTCATAATACAAAGTCTAAACAACAGTCGAGATTTCCTAAACATTTCTTTAACTGTAATAACTCACAACCCGTTGCATTTCTTTCATAAATAACTTCATAGCTTCATAAATAACTCCAAAGCTATTCCATATTATCCAAGATCATCTTTTCATCTAGCAGAATAACAGTCTGTTGGCTGTGGTGACTGAGATAATGTTTGTTTAAATGGGCCAATTATTGACTCCTCATACAACCTCAGATATTAAAAGGCAGAGGAGTAAAATCCTGACTTATAGTAATTTATTCAGTAATATGGAGATACGTGCTGTGCTTGGAAAATATGTCAGAGGGGCATATCTTCACGCCCCCACCCTCTAATAAGGCAGCTCGGCTGGCCTCAACTGTAATATATTTTACCAATAAAGCAGCGGCAAAGCCCGGGTGGCCTTTTGACCGAGTCTGAGCGCTCGGAAAGCAGCAGGCAGCCGCTGCTAACTAGGCCGTCTCCTGTCTCTAATATTAGCTACCTGTCCCCTTAGCGCCGCTCGACACGGAGAAGGGCTTAGCGCTCAATATTTTCCTTTGGGCTCTGCCAGGATGCAACACCCCTGCTTTAATCTTGTATTTGACATTAAGCTCTGTGTCAGTGAAAAAGCCCAGCTGAACTTCAACCTAAGAGTGGTGCTGTCATACAAAGATGATGCGGCTGGGGAGTGGCAGCGCCTGGTCCGTCCTTGACCCTGACTATTGGCCAGTCGAACCCTTTCCCCTGCCCTTTTCTAACCAGGCCAACGCAGTGACAGGTGAAAATTTAGCACTGAAGGCTCAGAGCTAGGCCTCTCTTGTTCCGCCTGTTTTTGGCATAGTGCTACAGACAAAGAATCGTTGCGATTTTCACTTGAATGGAAGAGGACAAATCCCCCCAAAAAACAGCAGACTTTGACAGCTATTGACCTCTGACCTCGGTCATGCACTTGTCATCTGCGGGATTATGGACAGTGATGTCTCTATTTCAATTCAAATTTGCAAGTTTGAATAAGACGTCACAACTTTACGGGATATAGTAGCCTTTGTTAGAAAAAGCGCCACATGTGAACTATTAACAGAGGCAAAATACAGACAAAGTTAGTGGGGGGGCTTCATTATGGCACAGATGTCTCTATTTGACGAGCGGCTGGGAACTACAAGTGAGCCTGTCTATCAAAATATGAAGAGGATAATTGTTTTAAATGACCAAAATTAATATCAGCACTTTAATTTTGCATAATGGTACTAATAAGAGAAGTACAGGGCTTGATTGATTTGCAAACAGTTAAGGCACTCAAAAAAAAAAGAAAAAAATGCATGCACATAAACACAGAAAGCAACACCATTTTAATGTCACACAAGAAGCAGCAGTACCAATACAGACACAGAAACAGGATACGGTCAGAGCTCTACTGTATATCCTGTGCTGACTCCATCACAAAGACATGCTGCTCCAACACCTCACACACACACTCACACACACTCTCTCACTCACACTCTCTCACACACACACACACACACACTCTCTCACACACACTCTCACACTCTCACACACACACACACTCTCACACACACTCTCTCTCACACACACACACACTCTCTCACACACACACACACACACACACACACTCTCACACACACGCTCTCTCACACACACGCTCTCTCACACACACTCTCTCTCACACACACTCTCTCTCACACACACACACTCTCACACACAGTTTTCCTTCTCCCCTTCATAATTTAGTCCACAGCCCACCTCACTGCTGCCGGAAAACCAATTGTTCGCCATAGCATCAATGTCAGTCTATTACTCTGCTTGCGTGTAATGACAGCCTGTCCTTTTGGCACAGATTATAGTGCTCTGTCTCAAAGCAGCAAAGTGTGGAGTTTTCCTGACCTGCACGGGGATGAGAGTAAACACCCTCATTTAGCCACCAAAACAGAATACATTTCACTGATTAGGGAGTCATTTTCTGTCAAACTAATCACAGAGCGTCTGGTGCCGGCATGAGAGATGGAGAGCATTATTGATCTACTCCGCTGAAGCACACGGTTACAGAACGTACGGGTGTGTGGGGGGATCTCCATCAGAGGGGTCAGTCTTTGCAGGCAAACATCACAACAAATGCACGTCATATAAAGTCTATTTAGCACACCTGATGTAAATATGCAGGGTTTTATTCAAGCTCTAGCACACTACAAAGATGAAGAGGGAAAAAAAGTGCTTTTGCTGTGCACGGGAGACATAATGCATCATTATAAAAGCATATGATGGGAGGCAACGGGCAGCGTTCGGGAGTCATTACCGCGCGCCGAGTCCGCTCCATTTGCCACAGCGCATACATGGAGTCTTTGTGTAGGTAGTATGTGAAGGTAATCTGTCATTTCAGGCATGACTTCCACCGCACTGAAGACTAACCTGTGGGCTTTTTTGTCATTATAAGGGTGACAGGTCCACCTGAAAGAAAGCATTTTCCTGTCTTTCATTTGCGCCGTACGGATATTGATTGTAATGGGAGCGAATTTCTCCCCGTCATTACCGCGCTGACCAGTATCAAAAGACTAAAATGGCGCATTTAAGAGTCCTGCGTAGCAACCGCAGATAAAGCGCATTGTCCTGACCCTCATTAAACGCAGCCAAACGGCAAACTGCAAGAGCCTTTGATCAGGCATTTGAGCCTGTCTGAAAACTGCGTGTTTGCCACCACAAAGTATCTCTCTGAACTGACTAATTGAACAAAGTTGGCAGATTCTATTATGTCGTAATAAAGCAACCAGAGTATTTCCACAGGTTGACCCTGATTATTGGAATGTGCAGTTGATTTAATTACCTCCAGTGAAGAACCAAAAATTTGGTGGAGATCAAGTAAATTATGGCCCCTTTCTGATACTGTTCTCTATACTTAGTGCTTACAGAGGAAGGCGACATGAGACTTCAGTCAAAACAAAAGCCAGAAGCTACTAATGAGACTTGTTAGTGATGCTAATTTATGTAAACGTTATTAATTACAGACACCTATCTTTCATCTGTGCCATTTGGTGGAAAAGTAATTAAAAACAGCAATGAGAATCCCAGCAGCAAAAAAGCAAACATGATCAAAAGGGTGCACGAGAAACAGAGAAAGAACTACGCATTGCCACAAGCAACTAAGGCCATATTACAGTCAGAGACATTTGGTTGATCAGCCGTTAACCTGATGTGCCTTTTCTTGCTTTCATTGTCACACAGGCCCTGCACCTCTCTGCCCTCTCCTCACCCTCAGATCGACAGAACTCGTTGGCAATCTGGGTCTCTGTTTGGCCCTATAGTATCAGCTACAGTATTATGTCACCAAACAACTTCAAAACCACCCCATGTTGGGCAGAAAGCCACAGTTGTCTTTGTAGCCCTGCAGAAGGGCCCTTTGATATAAACAGGGGCAGGAATCATGGTATGTATCGTGTGAGCAGAGGTACAGCACTGAAAACAGATAGGGAGAGATCAATAGTTCTCTCTGCTGTGCCAGCCCTCAGGATATTGACCCAGTCTCCATGGAGGACCTTCCATTTTAGAGAGTTCACTGAAGATAAGAGCCACTAAGAGATGGAGCCCTTTAGTACGGTCGGTAGCTTGCCTCTGACCATGATTTCCTCAAGACCTCCAAGGTATTATTGGCACCAATAGATAAAAAAAGAGAAACTTTCCTATGCTCATGGCTGGGTTAAATATATACAATGTAGAACAGACCCACAGGTCAGATCAAATGGATTAAAATTTCCTAATATTTAAATCTAAAAAATAGAAAGTTCTTTTGTTCCTGCAAGACAAGCTACTGTTTTAACGTTTATACTGACATAAAGAACTTCTAAGTGGGCAATTTGCAGTACATGTTTGTCTTTTCAAAAACAGCTGGTATTCCTCCATCTGATTTATGGTTTATAGCTGCGACCTTTCACTGTAAAATCCCCAGATTTAATTTCACAACACAAGTTCTGATCACACTTGTTTTTTTCTTCTGTAAAGTGGCAACACTTTTTTCCTTTTGTTTCACATAATTATACTGTAAATTGCTGTTAATCACTGTTCAGCTTCAATAATGAAGAGCAGGAGGAGAGACTTTGAAACACAATACAGAAAATGAAACCTGAAATAAATGGGATCCACCTTCCTGGCCCTTTCTCTCACTCTGTAATTTGTGGCATTTAATGGAGGAAATCATTGTGATTTTGTGCAATAATATGAGATGGAAAGCGAAAAGAATTAAGACTAAAATCTGTTTTGTCATGAAATATAAAAAAGACTTAAAATATTCCAATAATTACCCCTTATTGTCTTTTAGCATATTTTTCAGAGCCAATTAGAATTGTTTGTTATTCCTCTGCTTTGGGATTGTTAAAATGTATCAATAAAATAATATAGTAAAACATTTTATTTTCAAAAGAGAGAGTGTGAACCAGAGGGACAGTAATTGCCTTCCTCATAGATATCAAAAACTACTGTAACCTATTCTAACATAACTAACCATTACTTATGCTGGTCATAAAAACAATTTAATAGTTTTTTTCAGCCTTTAATACTTTCAGATTGCAATGTACTATGGCAGTAAGATTATGGTTGTATATTAACGGTTAGCTGTGTACAGGTTAATAATAATAACAATACTAAAATAAATTCCATTACTTTAATTGCATGTAAATCTGCACAAATATGCAACTACTCAAAATGCATTTCAATAAAAAAATTAGTCAAGTGGTGCATTCTATATTTTGTGCAAAATGCATAAACTACAAAAAACTAAATGGAAACAGGAAAATGTGTAAGAAATAATAGGGAAGCACACCAGTGAGGGGTGAGGGTTGAGTTTAAAATGAGAGATTAGCGACTCATCACAATATTATCCTCTGCCTAAAATTAAAGCAAGTCTTAGTCGGGGGTCGATAAGGTTTGACTGCATTTCCAATTCATTTTCCTCAGCTCTGGAAGCCAGACTCAAATCTACCCATTGATCGCACTGTTAATCCATAACCAAGCTCAATCCATCCCCATGGAATGTACCATAAAATAAAACCGCTAATAGGGAAGGAACTCTTGACTTTCCAAACAACTGGAGAAGAGTTAAGCACAGATTAGGCTTTGGTTCGTTTAATATACACTTCCGTATCTCACTAAAAGCACTCAGGATTGACACGGCCTTGATTTATCATGCTGCACTGATGACTGTAATAGTAAGTGCTTTGTTTGTAGAGACTAAAACATTCCTGTAGTTTTAAGTGTCACACAAAAAACTGTGTCCCACTAATGCGCTCAATATTCCATGCTCTACAATTTTTACTGTAAATGTAATGTGATGTAAAACTGATATACATAAACAGCATTATATTTATTCTCTTCTCTGCTTTTCTTTCCCAGCTGAGTGACCTCTGCTGATCTAGTGATGGACCCCTGACCAMRAGAGCTTTTTCTCAAGTCCAACAACATGCAACAACTTTCCAAACACTGGAAATTTTGGCGGGTGTTTGCCGTTTTTTCTACTGTACTTTACTGTAAAGAGTAAAGTACTACTGTACTTTACTGTAAAGAGAACAAAYAAATAAAAACAACATTAGAACACAAAATATGACTGTGATGATCTTTTGGACTATTACTGGAATCAAATAAGTGCCTAAGTTGTTCTAACAAAATGTGCTAACCTGACATCATAAAACAATGTACAAAAATATAAAAGCTTTTAAAGAAATGTCAATATAAATCAATACAACTGCTTCCCCCAAATAACTGAACGATATTTTTCCGAAACAGGCATATCTTCACAAAGTGTAATGCTAAAAAACATTCAATCATGTGCAACCCTTTAGTTTCCATCCTTGGACTGTAATAGGAACTTAACAAAAATCTGATTCAAGGACACACATTTTATCACAAAAAGGTGGGAGGTCTATAGACATTTTTTCTTCCAACAAGAAACATGTTTCAGCAGCTCCTGACAAACGTATGATTGATCCTTGAAAATTACCCAATCCAAACAAAGAAGCTGATAATGGTTTGAAAAGATGGCTCTATTATGGGATAGTATTTCATGTTGTAGAGAAATTGTTTCTAATGAGCCTTGTTCTAAAGGCCTGCAGGCTTGCCATCCCTCCCCTTACTCTCCAGACCTCCAGGGGTTAGTGTCTGTGCGTCAAGCCCCCATTGTTGCCTGCCGACGGATAATGTCCTTATTAATTGTACCTCTTTGTAAGGTGTCAGCTGCAGCCTTCGATTGAGACGGATGGGTCCTCTGGAGTCTGCTCTCTGGCCCGCCACCGCTCGCCTGTCTTTACACAGCCCACAGCTGCAGCGTGTCTCATCTGCAGTTCGGCACTTGCCCAGGGCGCTCACTGAAATATGACCAAAATTTAATAAGAGAAAAGAAAAACACTGGAAAGAAAAATACTGGAGTTTTGGATTCAAATAGACAAGCTGAATAAACAGCCTCAGTAAACAACAATACAGCAAAATAAACAATGGAAAATGTGTGATTTATGCCACAACCTATCAAATATCATTTAGATGTCACCTGACGTGCTTGTTTGAACATACATGTAGAAAAAAAGAAAAAATTAGGTCTAACAGGGATTGTAGGATTTTTTACTGCTTGAGGGGTTTTGAAACTGATGTGATGGTAGAGAGGAGAGATGGATAGAGAGAATGGGAGGTAAACACATATTTGACATCTGTCAAAGTGTACATCTGTTACATTTGCACAACATAGCTATGCTGTCAGGTGAAATGCAACCAAAGGTTTCGATCTGTCAACACCAGCTTCCAAAACATCAGTCCCTTGGATTCAGGATGCCAAAATTAGGCAGGTATTATAATAGGAATTTTACGTGGCTCAATTAAAAACATTTGTACAGTAACTTACAAAAATTTGCTAAAATTTTATATTGGTATTCTAGAAATAACATGCAGAAATACAGTGCAATTGATAAACAAGAAGATAGGTATACAAAAAAATAACTTTCGTTTACAATGTTTAGTGTAGTTTTGTTTACTTTCATTAGCTGCTATTAATTCTATTTAATGTTGCAACTTTGTGCATATAAGCAACTTGGAGTTGAAAATAAGCCTTTGACCTGAAAACTAAATAAATAATCAACCCGTTATCCTTTTGATTTATGTATGTGACTGCAAGTAACCCAAAGTACTGATCCGGGCAGATTGGAGGGGTTCACAAGGGTGACCAGGGGTGTCTGTGTGGTCCCAATTTTCATAATTACCTTTCCCTCTTAGAGAAAGTGCTTCAAAAGTATATAGGGCAAAGCTACACAGGGACTTCCACAACAACTGCCCTGTCCCATGGCAACATGCCATAAGCCACTGTCACTTACCTGGCCCATTTATCTCTGTAACTATGCTCACCTGGCCTGCATGCCTGAAACTAATTTAGTCATTAGATTTAGTGCAGCTAGTAACTGTTCAAAGTCAGTCTGGAACTGCACGTGTCCCTTAACAGTTACTATAATCATAACCATTTAC